>CM065386.1:8452500-8542500 GCA_033060915.1 Euryodendron excelsum | reverse complement strand
AGGGCAAAAAAAAGGTTAAAAACAGCACTAGTTGCAGAAGTTATCACATGTCTAAACAGGCTAAACTGACAAGACCATTTTACTGTAAGGTCATAGCTAGGTTCATTCTGGATACGACTGGCAACAAAAATCAATTCAAGTGGAAGTATCCCCAAAAATCAACACAACATAGAGCAGCAAATAGAATTGGTAAGACTGGCTTAGGTCAAGCCAACATACAGCAACATGAGCTGCTGCATCATTCCTGTGGCCCATCCCAACCTGCATTTTTTTCCTAGATGTTCTAAATCAGGATAAGCATAGGCAACGGCGGACGGAGAAGGGGGTGGGCAGGGGCCACGCCCCCCTCAGATGCCAAAAATTCCATTCATACTAGTAGTTCTTTTGTGCTGGCTATTCTAACTTTAAAGAGGTGGCCCTCCTAAGTTTACAGTGGTGCCACCAAGCTTTTATCCCACTCTATATGTATATCAACTTAAAGTTGAGTGGTTGTACTTAACAAATAGGAAAATGTTATTTTTTTAAAATTTATAGCTAAAATTTTGAACCAAAATAATGTGACAGTGGCAGTTTTATAATTAAAATGCATCTTGATAGATTCTTTGTTTTAAAGTGATAGACCCACAATTCAGTCATATCATTTTGGTTATATTTTCTAATTATATATTTTAGTTGTATAGCATTACTCTAATAAATAATAGTGCAAGCACCGCACATGTTTATTAATAAAATATTTAATTAAAGTATTGCGGTACTATGCAAGTTGCAACAGCTTTCGGAAGAGAATGGAAGATATTTATTAATAAAATGTTCAATTAATAGTCAGTACAACACCATTCAATTATTCGCTCGGCTTTGGATTTCAGGATAATTATATATCTTTTAACATAGGTAATATTTGCAAGCTCCCAACTAAATTTTATCTTCAAAACTTTACTGAGAAAGAGAAGTTGTATTTAAAATTTCAATTGCAATATTATAAATTAGATATCTATCAACATTCTAAGTTACAAAATGTGTCAACAATATCAGAATTGTGCCAAGACTTATGAAAAACAAAAAAGTCAATGATCTATCCTTTTGTAGATAGATTGATTCGTCTTGTGTTAACTCTTTTAATTTTAACGGCAATAACAGAACGTGCATTTTCAGTCATAAATCTTGTTAAAGACCAAATTTCGTAACAAAATGAAAGATGATTTTCTTACAAATTACTTGATCATATACATTGAGAAGGAAATTACTCAAAATTTTGATATGGATTCGATAATATGAGAATTCTATTGCATGAAAGAGCAACAAGCTCAACTTAAGATGCCTAATTTAAGTTGATAGATGGCATGATTATGGTTGATTTTGTGTTTCATGTAAATTTATGTGCAGAAATTTATCACTTGTTTTGGTTTTTGATAAGTGTAAAACAAATGGTTATTTAATTTTCTTTTGATACTTTTGGTTTTGTGTATGGCTGTTATTGATATTGAATGAAAACTCTACTTATGAATTTTGTGATATTTTATAGATTTTATTAGAGATGTGCATGGGTCGATTTGATTCAAGTCCATACTAGACCCAGAATCGACCCAATCTTGATCGGTTTTAAATTAATTTTTAAACCCAGAATTGAACCAATCTTTATAGGGAATCAAACAGAACCAAACCAAGTCGGTTCTAATTGGTTCGGTTTGGTTCCATAACTCGGGTTAGTTCGGATCCCATATCGGGTTGGTTCGGGTCGGGTTTATTTTTATTATTCAAAATATGATTTTTTTATTAAAAAATTTAAAAATAAGATTAATCTTGTATCCTAATTTTTTTGAAAAAAATAATAAAACAACATATAAGTATAAATTAATAATAATTAAGTTTAAATAACTATGGTTTAAAGGTATATATAATATATGTAAACTTTTTTGATAAATATAACATCGGGTTTTGGTTCGGTTCAGTTTCGATACGGGTCCGGTTCTCAAATGGTTTAACCCGACAACCAAACCGATCTCATCGGGTCTATAACTTTTAGACTCAAAATTGATCTGAACCTCTACCAAAACCGAACCAAACCGAATCAGGACAGTGGGGTTGGTTCGATTTTCAAGTAATTCGGTTCTTTTATGCACCCCTAGATTTTATGCTTATTTAAATAAATCTTTTAGTGCAACTCCTATGCAATACATACGGATAAAAAAAAATTTAGAATGTTATTGTTAAATATTGAAATCATATAATTCGACCCCTACGCAAGATTCCTGAGCCACTGAGCATAGGCCTTCAAAACTTTATGATTCTCAACAATTCCCTCCCCGCATACGCATGCGCGCGCACACAAATACCCCCCACACAACAATCAAGTCAGTGTGTGATATTCCGAAATTCATGTATTTCGCGGTCACATCCGGATCAATATCTAAAGTGTTAAAAAAGCAAATATGGTAGTACTCTATTAATATAATTAACTTTGAAGGTAATACTGTCGCCTTTACATTCTCACAGCTCTTAGTCTGCAAGTCAACAGATAAGCCCTAAGGAAAGCCATTTCAGTGGGACTGACCAATAATAATAAGGTGTGGTTACAATGTAAAAAGCAGTTTAGATTTCGCTAACAAATCAACATTTAAGAACAACCAATTGCTCTCTCCTGCAACTTCGTTAGAGATGATTTTTTTTTTTTTTTGAACAGCAAAAAGAAGTTTATTGATTATTAGATAAGGAATACAACTAGAGATGGAAATCTACCAGCAGAAGCTTGACAGAAAAACCACTCCGACCCCCATAAAAGAGTCGAAAAAGATTCAACATCTAGCCAACAAAACAGAAAAAACTCATAGGCTGCGTTTGGTTGAAAGATAAAAGTAAAGAATTGGATTAGTTATCCCGTAGATCCCACAAAATCATGTTTGGTAAAAAAACAATTGTATAGGATTAGTCATCTCTCCGGACTATTAATCCCCCACAATGAGAGATAAGTAACACTATGGGGGAGATGATATTACTTATCCTCTCCTTTAGGATAAACTCTAAAATGATATTTTTACCATTCTTTTATTATTATAATAAGTTAATATGATATTAAATAGCTATATTATAATTTAAAATTAATTTTCTATTAATTTTTTATTTGTAATATGATATTTTGAAGAAATAATATTTCTTATACTTATCATAATCCCATCTTAATCAGACTTAGTACAAGTAATTTCTCATCACATTAGATATTACTTATCACCTATTGTCACTTTTCTAATCTCACAGTATCACTTATCTCTCATTTTCTTATTTCGCAAACAAACGGGGTCATAAGGTTTGAAAATACTAGGCTAAACCTGCTACCAGCTAAGCTCCGGCAAATAAGCTGCTACCACAAAAACTTCCCATGAAGGTTGCATGTAGATGAAAGATTGCCAATAACTGAGGGCAGCCACCAAGCCAGAAACACCAATACAGAACCAGTAGAAACCCAAACATAACCTTACCAGTATAAAATGCTTTTCCAAGATAGCCATGATACTATGTCAGAAGAAGGAGGAGAAGAATTACAACTTAATAGAAGATAGATTTAAGGATTTGACTCCATCAATGCAGTCGAAGAAGCTTCCTAGACTTATACTCCCTCAAAAGTTTTTTTTTTTTTTTTTTTGGAACAACAAAAATATTAATGAATAATAATATAGGGATAACAGAGGGATAGCTCTACACTTCAAGCCAGAGAGACTCTGACTGTATGTATCAGCCCTTTCTTTAACCGGAAGGCCTTACATGCTTCAAGCTCCCCTACGTACAAAAGGAAAAAAGTTAATTACCAAAAATGGTTTAAAACGCACAACCACTCTCACAAAGAATATTATAGGCCAGTCATTACAGTTTCTAAATCTCCTCCATGCATGTAATGCTGCGGACGCAGAGAGTTACTTGTACATGTATTTGGATGTGACCACCAAGAATATTATAGGTCTCTTATATGTTTTCAACATCACGTAAAGGCATAGGGTCAAAGGGAGTATGAAAACACCTACGTAGCTGTGATACAAATGTAAGAAATGAATGTACGTAAAAAGCACAAACCGAATACAAAGCATTCGTTTTCATAAACCAATCCGAAAGCTTTGCCCAAAACCTTAGAATCAGAGTGCTTTTGCACTCCTACGCCTCTGTTGTGATCACAAATGTTTCAAGCTAGCTCATATCGGCGAGGAAATGTTGCCATGTAGAATGACTAATAGTCTAATAACATCACGATTCCCATAACAAAAGCCTTCGGCAGCAAACAATGTGTAGAGAGAAAGAAGATGATGGAGAAAAAGACCTAGAGGTTTTTTGCTTCATTTTTGTATACATAATGTGTATTCATACCTAGCACAAGATCATAACAATATTTTATAGCGGAAGGTTTTTCTATAGGAAAATGTTTTTTTATATAAACTTCATTATGTGTTAGTGGTAATCTTATAATTAAAAATCATTATAGTGAATGTTTTGTCTTAAAAGGAAAGACTCTCATTCAAGCACATCATTCTGTATAAAAATTTTGCATAAATTTTCTATTTGTGTAACATTACTCTTTTCTATATCCAAGTAGGTCTGGGATACCCATTAAAAAATGGGTTCTACCTAATCGAGCACACCCAGTTTGGATCCACTGCCCCAAGTCTAACAGCAGCAAACACACATAAGCTTGAAACACAGTGCAAGTAGCCCCCCGCAACCCACACACAAGGAGATCAATGTAGTTTTCCAAAAAAATATTGACTAGGGTATGGTTTTACTTTTAAGTGTTGGTCTTTGTGCCGTATGTCACAAGCCCACCAAGATGGCCCAAAAATAGGTTCATGAGGATGCTAAAAAGCCTATTAAGTCTAAAACATTCTAGGCAATTCTTGGACATTCTATCACATGGGACAATTTTGGTAAGCATTCTAGATCTTTCTACCCAAGTGTAGATACTAGAAGAGTGTGAGAAATTTTAGAATTGGGGGGGGGGGGGGGGGGAGGCTTTCTTGAGAAGTTTTGTACAAAAATATCCTAAATATTTGTATAGATAATTCTAGAAGAGGAATCCAAACCGTTGGATCAAAACGATCCCCACTGTCCATTGAGGAGGTGGACAAGTATAAATAAGGGGTAACCCCTCATTTGTAACCATCTAAGTTTCAAGCAATCAAAGCATTCTACAAGTTCTTCTACAAGCTCTCTCTTCTTCTCTTGTTGCTCTCTTATTCTTAGCCTTGTTCTTTTGGTATTCTTAAAGGTTTACTTAGCATCTTTAGTAGTCAAAGGTGTCTAAGGCCGCACGGGTCAAGGTATTTAAGATTTAAACCCGTGACACGTATGTAACAATATTGTCTAGGATTGTGGGCAAGCGTTGCATATTATGTCTTGTTTCGGAAAATTAAAAAAAACATATCAAAAAATATTTAAATAATTTGAGAATTAACCTGATGCAACAGCCTTCATAGGTATTGGTAGCATAACGACACTAAAAATATCAACTCTAGTGGTTGAAAAATACGAATTCAATGTTTTATACCTAAATGGGGGTGATGGCTAATATTGGAGAATAATAACTACAGCATAGAGTAGTTACCATAAAAATTATGAACATTTTGTAAAAGTTTTTTCAAAATATTAGATTAGTTGTCCAGAACTATAACTGGATTAACTGTTGTTTTAGCTCCCTTGTTTTATTTATTTTTTTTTTTGGGGTCTTCTATAATCTGTATATAATAATCATACTATATTCAAATCCAATTGTTCTAAAGTTGGTGTCACTGCTATTTCAGCTACATTGAACCAACTCAACACACATCATTCTACGTTACATAAACAATTGTCGGATGCTCTTTGTGTACATTGAGTTCCTCAAGGTTGATAGAATTAAGCTCAGTAATGGAGGCACAACTGCAGGCTAGGCGTGTTCTTGAGAACTGTAGTGGCCTAATTAAATAGGGCGAAACTGTGATTAGTGAGAGCTGTGTTTGGCAGTACTGTATAATGGGGATTGAGGTTCACTACTTTTCTTTATATTAGCTGGCCTAGGTAAGTTTGGAGGTCCCATGTGTACTAGATTGTACAAATTCTTCTGGATATGAGAATGAGGTTGTTTTCAGTGTAACTATTAAAACAGAAAGGACCGATCGATAAAGAAATGGGCAAGAAAGCAAGCAAGGTGATTTCAAGAGATTTAAGCAATTGCAACCCTAGTGAAGAGAAGTAGTAGTGTTACCTCATTTTGAAGAGGGCTAGGATAAAAGCAGCCGGCTGGCCAGATGATCCAATTGACGTTATCTGGGAGGAACATGGATGTGATACCAAAGAATCCCAATGATGCAACAAATGCACCGGCATACTCTATGTAGCGCGCTTCCAATGGGTAGGCATGGCGCAGCAAAATCCCAATCAAGGTACATGTGAAACCAACCGCCATAGCAGCCTCAACAATTTCAAGGGTTCTCTCGTACACATTATTGGAAGAAGAAGAAGATCAAGAAGAAGACGACAACGGTCCTTGGAAACGGAATACCATGAGGCCTAAAACTGCTTGGAATGTGAGCCCAAGGAAGGCCTTTCCGGGCATCACAGGTCTATTATCAAAGGCCGGTGGGTTGTTTGCAAGCGGTCCCATATCAATGATGTGGTCGTCAGAAGGAATATTGGGGTGATTAGGACTGACAGAGCTGATCTGGGGTGCGTGTTCAAGCACTAATGTGTTCTGAGGCTGCATAGAATTGGAATTGGAATTGGAATTAAATGGTGTGGATGATGAACTAATGGCGCTTGCCAAGGGTAAAGACGAACTGGTATGGGAGTTGGATGGACACAATGAGGAGGAAGATTGTGAGTTATGGCCCCCGACGGTAGTAGAGGAAGTACCAGCAGAAGGAGTAGTACTCAAAGTAGTTGTAGTACTAGGCGGCAGTGGTTCATTGGGTATTAGAGGAGCGGAATCATCAGAAAATGAAGTCTCGTTGTTTGGCCGGCCGTCTTGCGGATCTCCGGATGTTGAGCAAGATGATGATGATGGCTGATCGACCTGGTGCAGTGAGAGAGAAGCTTCAGTAGGCTTAGCTAAGGAGTTATCTGCCAAAGAGGTTACTACTAATGAAGCCATCAAAGAGATTGAAACTACGAACAAACAAAACCTCATCATCACTGTAATCATAATGTTTCACTAAGTACCCACTGATTCTGCAGGGTTGAATTGAATGGTGGGAGAAGGCTTCTATTGATGAATGATATTTCTATAATTACCCAG
The DNA here is from genome assembly GCA_033060915.1 of Euryodendron excelsum. Taxonomy (NCBI): domain Eukaryota; kingdom Viridiplantae; phylum Streptophyta; class Magnoliopsida; order Ericales; family Pentaphylacaceae; genus Euryodendron; species Euryodendron excelsum. The sequence goes on along the minus strand of CM065386.1, from coordinate 8,535,251 downwards.
ATGGAAAATAGGAAAAGAAAAAAAGAAAAAGATTTCTTGCCAATGAACTTTCGTCTGAAGACCACCACCAAAAACGAGTACTAAAAAGGCTCGTGGGTGAGATCTGCTTTCTCCTTTTCTTCAAAGGTGATGAACCCGGCCTGTTTGTTTGCCGGATATGGCAAGGAAATTAGATTGCTTGTCCCGTGGGACTCACTTGTTAAGTGTTTGATAAAAAAACAAGTTTTGGATTACATATCCGAATATCTCCCTCCGGAGATGTAATTTCTTAAAATTGAGGATAAGTAAATACCATGGAGGATGGTATTATTTATCTCCTCATTTGGAATAAGTTTAAAAATGACATTTTTATTTTTTTATTATTATAGTAAGTTAATATAATATTAAATAGCTATATTACCCATCAATCATATGATGTTATTACCAATCAATCATACCTCCTCAAAAATGTTTTAAAAGTAATAAAAGAATAGATCAAAATTTTCTTGATTATTGGTTGTTTCAAATTCAAAATTTTAATTTAAATTTTGTTTTATTTTGTCACGTAATCTATAAGTAAATGTCAAATTTCATTTAATTGTGCTCCTTACATATAATTTTTAATAGAAAATAAAATTTATTTTAAAATTTATGATATTCTTATTACCCATCAATGATACCTCTTCAAAAATATTAAAAATATAAAAACAAAAATAAATCAAAATTGTTTCCTGATACTATGTTATTTCAAAGTCAGTTTATATGATTAGTTTATCAAATTTCCTTCACGTATGCTCCGTACATAAAATGCTCAATTGTGATGGTATGTCTGTTGCAACGAATGGACATTTATTACCCTATTGATTACAAGTAACTACTCTGCATATAAAAGATTTGTCTTGCAATGGGCGATCACCATGTGTTATGATTGTTGGGTTCTTCAAATTTTGTTGTCCAACAATAAATATAAACAATTATCACTGTCACCAACATATATAAATTTAAAACTAGCAGTAAACATCCTATTATGCACGGAAGTAAAGAATAAATTCAAAAATAAGAAATTTTTATAAAAACAAATACATTACATTCTTAATATGAACTGTATTATAAATAAAATAAAAATGTTCTAAACTAAATTCTATAACTTAAGTGTAATAAAAGTCCTTAAAACTACGACAAAAAATAAATATATTTAAGATTTTGCTAAGAAACTATATTGATTTATAATTCGATAAATGCACAAGTTTACTTATTGTAAATAGATTACCAATTACATGAATTAAATATTATTACTTAAAACAATAAATTTAGTAAAAAGGATTTGATTATTATTATTATTGGAATATGATTTTCAATTTAGTTTTTAGTAATTTAAATGGGTTAACACATTTTCACAATCGTTATGCATGCTTCTATTATAATTTTGGAAAGTTCTTGCTTTCATTCAAAATTTTAGAATTTTATATTCAAATCCTTTTAATTTTTATTTTTAGAAAAACAAAAACAAATAAATCTATATTATATGTTATTGCAATTGGTTATGATACCATTGAAGTTGAAACATTTAACTCTTTTTTTTAATATTCTTAATTTTATGTCTCTATTCTAAAATGTCCAATCTTGTGGCTTCAATGATTGGTTAGAAAGGAATTTACAAACGTAATTAATACACTCTAAAATTTCATTCTTCAATCTTAATTTTCTTAAAGTATTATAACCATCAATCTATATTATGTATTATAATAATAAGTTATGATGTTTTTAAAGCTAAAAATATTGATCCAATTTTTCAACTTCAATGGTCTTATAACTAATTGCAATACCTTCAGAATATTCTATTTTAAAAACATTTAGTCAACTCTATTTTAGAACATTTTATTTAAAAAATATTTAATCAAAATAAAACATACCTTTGGAGTATGCTATAAATAATAAAGAAACTAGAAGTATTTCAAGTATTTTAATTATGTGATTCTAATGTAATTTGATATTTTTTGGTAAATATTTTGAGAAGAATTTTTTATGATATAAATGCATAGCATGGGATAAATTTTCAACTTTAAGTAATGATTATAATTTACTACTTAGTAAAACTCATATTAGTAGTATAAAATTTAAGAACATAATTTCGATTCTTTATTTTTACTTAACAAATTTAAAATATATCATCTACATTCTGTCATAGCACGGTTTACTGCTAGTAATTCCTTATCTGACAACCCTTGTACTTTCTTTTTCTCCCTTTTAATGTGTAGACACAAATGAGCTGCTTACCACATTCTCAAGCAAACAGTTCTATAAGTAGAATTAGTTGCCGATTGACAAACATTTATACTAGCTTCGATGATCATACTTCAGGAGCCCTTTTACGTGTTAGAGTACGCACATTTTGTATCTTTCATAAAACTATATTAAGACAGTTTCTTTGAAAATACATTAAACTGTGATCCCTTTGCTTGTCTGAGTAGGCACGTTTCGTATCTTGCATAAAATTATAAACCCATCAAGGTATTCTCTAGGTATGTGCAAAAAGTTGTATACTTACAGAGCAAACATTTGTATTAATAGAAATAAAATCCAGAATTATTCTATTAGTAAATAAACAATGTCATCTGAGGTTTGGCTAGGGATAATAATCATGATAAATTCGCCAGTTCAAACCGCTTACAGTTAAATTAAAACATGTCCAGTCAACTACCTTCACAACCAAAATGTAGCTTTGACAAGAGAAAATTATTCAAATTCTTAATTGATTTGTCCATTTTCAGTCCGATCGATCTGCTTGAAGGCTTGAACATTCTTTGTCCAACCATTTTCAAAAATTCTTGGTTAATTATCTATGCTATTATTACTAAGAATCTAGAAACCGTGGATTTTTTATACACTTAAGCTAAAAATGTAAATTGAACTAAGGCGTACTTATTCTTTTTCCGGTGCTAATATGGCCTAATATACTATGTATTGATAGTGAATTACATGGACGAATTGTAAACAGAGACAGAGACAGCTTGTAAATTCAAACGTTTTGGTTTGAAACTTACAAAATTTTTTGAGGTCAAGCAATAAGAATTTTATCTTTAGTAAATTTTTTAATTTTTATGTGAACGACTTATCTTTAATTAAATTAAAAAATTAATTGAGATATAAATTAACTCAAACATCACCAGCCGCATAACCGGAAAAAGAATAAATAGATAACATGTGCTCCTTTCACTTTGCCGCACTAATAGAAGCATTACATGATAAGCTTTGTATTTACATCGCTTCCAAGGGGTCAAAACCAAGGTCTGCTCGCTTCATGAAACAATAAGATCTGCGCGGAGGAGTTTCGTACGATGGTCTCCGCCACCTACTCGTACTCTGAACAGTCTTCAAGCGACCAGGTCGGTCTATTATTCTTCTCTTTTCTTCTTTACTTTTTGAACAGAAACCCAAAAAATATTTTTTCAAATCCTTAGAATTCATAACTACGTGACATTACCACCGTAGTTTTTTGGTTTCGTTTTGAGTGATAAGAATTTTTTACAAAATTTTTATAATACAGTTATTTATGACCTTTTTATTTCAAATAAAAAATCTCAAATTTTTTTTTATACTTTTAAAAATAATATTATTACGTGGTAAAAAATTTTATATTAAAATTTTATAAGAAAATAAGGGTTTACCTATTAGTAGTGTTGTAGTGGCATTCCATCCATGATCGTGGTTATGAGTTTAACTCATCCTTTCCTTCCGTCTCTCTCATTATTATTTAAAAAAAAAAAAAGATCCTGTAAGAGTAAAGGCTCTATGATCCAACCTGTTGCTAAGGCAGATTAGTTTATAGAATTGTTTTCTTCTTTTTTTCTTCTCTTTTTTGTTTTTGGTGAGTACATTTTGTACAAATAAAAATGAAAAGAACAAGTATAAACAGTGAAACACCACATTTATATAGCTTTAAAAAAAAAAATAGAACAGTCAATAGTCTTTCATTTAAGAAGCTGCTTAGGTTTGGGGTAGAAAAAAAAAAAACACGAGACATTTCCGATTGCATGCCTGCCTCTCAATTTTTGTTTACAACACGTAATTGAATTACAAATTGAGACGTACTAATGATGGAATAGAATGGATACCATGAGCCATTTCTTCAACCACTCATGCAAATCTCATTGATCTAACCCAAATTCATGCACTTAATTCCATAAAGGATCCAATCAGTTTCATTCTCCAATAAATACGAGGCAAAAACTTTTCCCTCCAAAAAAGTTCTAATTTGCAAATAGAGGCCTCTTTGTAAAGCACTTTTTGTAAAGTATCTTGATAGGAAATGAGCACTGGCTTTGAAGGCCTAGTGTTAAACACAACCTGTTGCCCAAAAGCACGTCGAGAGTTGAAGGAAAAAATGGTTGATTAAGGTTTTATTAGTGCCGATTATGAGAATGACAATAATCATAGTAAGGTCTCCCCTCCTTTACTCTTAGGGTGGGTTTGATACTCTTAAAAGAAAAATAAAAAGGAAGAAAAAGAAAAATGAGAGAAAAATTAGAAGAAAAATTAAATTTTTTTCTTATTTAACTTTTAAAAAAATAAAAAATAAAATAAAAAAACTTACTTTTTCACATTATAAAACAAACAAAAGAATAAAATAATTCTTTTCTTTTTTTCTTTCGCTTCTCAAAAATCAAACACAGCGTTAATCCTAAGCACCTAGATAGGTCTCACCTGTCTAAGTCAGTCCCTGAGCTATCAGCATGATAAAGATATATACTTCCCAAAAATTTCCGTGCATTTCTCTCTTTCTCTCTCTCTAAATGAGTGGCCGACAAGCCCAGACTCTTTTCCTTGTTATTTCCTCTCGTACGTCAAAAGACTCGAAATGGTGTGTACTTCAACGATGTCACTATTTTCTTCTGAGGAGGAATGCTAAGGTCAGTTGCTCTGACCATGGCGTTCCAGCAGTCGCTACTTAAAAGTCGACACGTGTACTTCGCTAAAGAAAATAGACTGGTAACCGGCAAACCCATGTTTCAAACCAGCCAAATAAAATAATAATAGTGGGCTCAACCACTATCGTCTCTTTATTCAAAATTCTCTGTCCAATAAAACAAATCCACCAGTCACGACTCACCACCGCTCTTCCTCTCTCTCTCTCTCTCTAAATCCTCAACTTTCCATCCATAGCCGAACACCGACAGACTGTCTCTCCTCTTCTGCCTCAAGCCAAACCCATCGCAAATTCGCACTGACCTGGTTGAATTTTTGCCGCCAGCAACTGTTACAACTCCACGCTTTAGCCATTATGCAACTTTTTTGGGGCTCCTATCACCACCGCCAACCTCTCCCTCTTATCTACTGCGCATATATTTTGCTTCCTTGGATTTGATTTCAAAGCTCCATCTTCATTCCGCCTTGACCCCACACGGTTTCTTCAATAAAGGTTTATTTCACTATGTGTTTTGTTTAGTTTTACCTCGAAAGGTATATGGGTGCTGGCTTTGATTTGAGGGGAGAATTAACCAAAAATTGAAAATAATTGTAGTGATGATGGTAGTGTTGGTGCTGCTGCCATGGTGTTCGTATTTGGTTGGGTCCAGGAGAGGAAGAAGAAAGGTGCTCGGCCGTACGGCTGGCTGAAGTCAGTCATTTTGAGAGAGAGAGAGAGAGAGATATGGGTGTGGGGTGAGGCATAAAGTCTCTACAACCGGAGATGGCGGTGGAGTTGGTTATGGCCGGCCCGCTATGATGGAGAGACGGTGGGATAGTGCTTCAAGTATGAGAGAGGGATGATGAGAGGTACGACTTGAAAAGTACAACTTAGTTACTTTTGCAAATAAAATAGAAAAAAAAAAAAAAATTTACAAGCTTTCGTTTGCCTGTAAAGTCTTTTAAAGTACGAGACGCGTGTCACAATAATGCAGCGCCTGTTTGAAGTCGACCGTCTAAAAGACTGACGCTAGCATTTCTCTTCTTACCAGTAGACCCCATTTTGTCGTTTTTTTCTTAGCCTCATAGCTGAAGAGCTTGAAATTGAGAGACTTCTGAAGGCTGGCTTTGGATACTTTAATAAATGGTCAGGTTTGAGAGACTTCTGATCCAAACTGGTTTGATACTCTGAAATTGAGAAGTAAGGAGGGAGAAATAAAAGAAAAAAGTTTAAAAAAAATTAAATTCTCTTCTTTGTTTAATTTTTTTAATAATAAAATAAAAGTAAATTAATTTTTTACATTACAAATCATATAAGAAAAGGTAATAGTCGTTTTTTTCACTCATCTCTCTTCAGGTACCCTAAATCTCCTCACAAGTCATGTACGTATGCCCTGGGGTCCGTCCAAACCTTGTAATTCACTCTCTAAATTGTATGGCGTGAATGGTACAAAACTTTCACTGTTCTGCACACCTGTCCCTCTAGTGATGAGACTAAGACGATTCTCTCTTACTCTTAAACAATACATGCATGGATCTCATCCTAAGCGGGCGGCCGTCTTGTTTCAAGACAAAATATAAGGGTAACGGCCACTTGATCTTGCGAACTTTGGGACTTTTCTATTTGAGACAAGATTCACAAATGTTAATCCCATCTCTCTATTAGTCTCTTGCTGTTCTTCATTTCATGTATAAAATTCAGCAATATTGTTTGGTAGATCAGTAAACTTGCATGGTTTGTCCTTAGGTCTCAGTGAACCGTTTCGGTTGGTTGCAAAGAAAAACTGAATCAAAAAATATTGATGTGGTGCTTGTCAAAAACCCTTTAATATCAAAGTTAAGTTTGAGAGGATAACTCCATCAAGTTTTTTTGCTAGAGTTTTTGGTTATATGTACCTTGGAGAAGGAGGCTTCGTTTTACACATCTATAGTTGTAGTCTCCACAGTATCTGCAGACGGTTGGTGGAGGAATGATCATTTTTTTACGTGACTATACATCATTAGGCAGTTAAATTTTTAGCAAGGTAGTTGGGAGCGTGGTTGTCCCCCACAAGTAGCGTTTTCTGAGGCGCCTATCAGACTGGGTGGTTGTCCCATTACTCATTTTGTCCTCTTCATAGTACACAGTTGGGCTTAGTGCCAAGCGTGGTTCCCACAGGCCAGTCAAAAGGGATGGTCGACATATTCTTGTTCAGTATGCTCGGCCAAACTGATCGACCCCGATATGCTCAACCACCTCCTATTCAGTATTGTCAAAATGCCCCATTATCCATAATTCTCCCGATCAACCTCTTACATGGTTTTAGTCAGCAATCACCTAATCGGTCCATCATTGCTCTTATATTTCCACACTTTTAGACTTCATGACATGATTTTGATTTTTTTTTCCTTTTTTAAAATCTGGAGAATGACCAAGAGAGATCAAATTTATCCACAATTTATACTTATATATATATATATATATAGGAGAAGCTTTGTGGCCTGGCAGATTATCTTAATAGGACTGGAGACCTAATCAAACTCATATAATTTGCCTCATGTCGGTTTAGAAAGCTTGCTCAAGATTGAATCGTGAGATAAAGGAGGCAAACTTTATCACATTTTGAAATTATTTAGCTGTTCATGTTAAAAATTTATACTAAAAGACATATTTTGTGTAATAATTTTAGTATTTATTAATAAATTAGTTATTCTATTTTAATAAAAATTTGTGTGAGCAATATTTGCCTTGCATATTTATTTAATAATTGTGCATGTATATCTCTTATTATATATAGTAGATGATTTGATATGTAAGTTACGATTTACACACGGAAGATCAGATTATCGGTTCCTATGGAATATAAACTTGTCATTCACAGTCTTAAATGGAACTGGACACACCATCAGTAGGACTGTAATACAAAGTTTTAATAGATCTGTCTTCACTATTGGGAACAGTATAATTTTAACTCTTTGTACTAAAATATTTGTGTTTATTGAACAGGACCATGTTGAAGTAATTATTTTTATACTGATTATATAAAACAATTAATTCCTCATGATTGTTATGTGTGCTTATACTCTTAATCATAATATAATAAATAGATACGTGCATTTAATTCACAGAAAAGTGAAATTTTTTGTGGGTCAATAAACTCAGTGAGTTAGACAATAATATTACGTGTATGGTGAATATTAATTATTGATGGAATTCACATTCCGGTATAAGGATTGATGATACCCTTTGAAGAAGCTTATAAGTTTTGATTATGTCAAACTCTATAAGTGGATTATGAATCTAACAGATTAACTAAGTTAAGTGAAAGGTCTCAAGGAATTAAATAAGTTTATTGAATTTAATTGTCAGTAATTTAATTTAATAGACGAGTATCTATGATATTAACATGGGGAGATAAATAAGCATTTAATAATATGAAATTCAAAATATAATTCTTTGTATGATAGAGAGTGCAATTATAATTCATTAGTAGTACAAATTATAATATACGTAAATAGGGATTAATCATGACTCGATTAGAAATTCTTATTTGCGTAGGAAGCCCTAATCATACTAATTTATGATCCCTATTGTAACCTCTATATAAACGCACTCTAAAAACAGTTAGGATTATACTTGCTCATAATTAAGAGATACACGTTTTTTGTGAGGAAGAAAAACTCTAATAGCTGTGAGTCCACTCTATCTGAAGTAAGACATGTACAATAGATACATCAGAAGTTCAAAAGTTGAGTTCGAACAATTGATACGTGTTTGTTGATGTTGCTTGCTGTTCGAGATCAAAGCAGAAGGATTTCGAAATTCATACCTGTTGTTATTCGGAATCAAACCAAAGAGGTCTTGAAGATATGACTCTAATCACGTAGATTAATCTCTACTAATCATATCAGAATTTTTAATATTATGTGTATGCACTATACCTAAGTTGTGAGAGATTTCACAGTCTCCAACACACCACAGCCCAATTAGGGCATTGGTATCTCAAATCACCATGGAACGAATTCAAAGGTTTAAACTCCCTTGCCCATTAGGAAGAAAAAATAAAAATACAGGAAAAAAAATCCCAGCGTGCATGAGCTGAAAACAAAGTTGTTCAAATGAAAGACCACTTAAGATTGTCACAAAAACTTGATGTAGTAAGTCAGGTGGTTTTCAGTGACATCTCAATCTCATAATCCATTTGGATTTAGTGAATTTGGATGGAATAGAAAAAAATATGGAAGGAGAGATTGGGTTCCACCTTTGGAGTAAAAAGGGGTGAGTGGATGGCAGATGAAGAGGAAAAGAAATCACTTGGTGGCCATATTGGATTATATATCTCCAAATGTGAGAAGAAATGGAGAGATGTTAGTAATTATTGTTTTTACCTCTAATTTTATAATAATTAGTTTCCTCTTTTACCACTTCTATTCAAACAAGACCATTTTCTTTTCTTTTATTATCTTTCCAAAAAAGAAAAAAAGAATAGCACTATCTTTATTTGTATTGTCCTCCCCTTGTTTGATTCTAACACACATACCCTCCCTCTTTCCCTCTTTTTTTTTCCTTCCATTTTTTCTTAATTTTTTTTACAAAACCAAACAGGGAACGAAACAATTTTCCTTTTTTTTTCTTCTTCTTTCCCTTCTGCTCTTTCTTCCCCTAATTTCCAAACAGGCTGTAAATTCTTTAATGTTATGTTTGGAACCCGAATTTATCAAGAAAAAATAAAATAAAAAGAGAAAAAGGAGAGAAAAAAGTAGGGGTTGGCCATGGGCCCACGAGCCTGATAGGCCCACCTAAGCTTGCCTATAAATTATAAGGCTTAGAAATTTTTTTTAGTCCCAATTAGTTTAATGGGCGGGCTTGGAAATTGTCTTTAAAGCCTGACCCAAAATATAAATAAAATAATATTTTTTTATATTTTAATATTATATATGTGTATATATAATTAAATTTTATGCTATTTAATGTTATTTAGAGAGAAAAAATTATATATTAAACAAATTTTATATTAAATGGGTAGGTTTAGACAGGCTTGGGAATGCAATTTTTTTAATTAGGCGGGCTTGGAATTTGATTTTGGGCCAGATAAAAATTTTATTTTGTATAGACTCAGCCCGCTCGCCCAATGTCCATCCCTAGAAAAAAATGAACAAAATGAAAGATTCTGGATTCATTCTTTTTTTTTTTTTGGGTTCTTTTACTCTCCAATTTCTCTAACAACCAAATCTATCATGTAATTTCATATTCTCGTTCTTATCCTTTCCCTTAAATCCTTAATCCCAACACCATGTAAATTTCTGTCTCCTCTTTTAGTTATCCAAATGATTACACTCCAAAAGTGCAATCCTATTGCCCCATTTAGTTAGTTGTTAGCACTAGATTAGGTTTAATATTATTTTATTAGTTAATTTTATTTCTAAAGTTGTTTTATCGTATTTTGTGTAGAAAATGGAGCTTAAAAAGATTAAAGTGAGCAAAATTAAAAAAGAAGCATTCGAATGGAGGAGTCCACTATGCGAAGGGGCGTCCGAACGCTCAAACCATCCATTCGAACGGTCCAAGCATCCGAACGTCGTGCCCATCTGTTCTAATGGTCGTTGAAGATTCAAAGAACTCATTTTACCGTTTGAATCAAGTTTGATAGTATGCGATAAAAAAGAGGAGATTCAGAGATGTGCAAAACCTGTTTCTATAGCTATTTAAGACAAATTTCAGCGTTTTTTAAGAGAGCCAACAGATTTTACAGTTTAGGCAACTCGATTTTAGGGTTTTAGAAGGCTTTGTATAGGGCTAGACAGTAGAATTATTTTATTTTCTTTCTTTTTCTTGCAATCAAACTCTTGGATTTATATTTCAATGCAAGTCTCTTCTATTTTCATGCATTTTTCATGAATTTTATTAGCTAGACACCATCTTGGATGCAAATGTGAAGATTGATCTCGGGTTTTGAAGTTTTCATGGAATTATAATGGTTTTCATTGATTTTATTTTATATTACTTGTATTCATTACAATAGAATTGGTTAGAAAACTTATATTCAAGGCTTTCACTACTAAAAATTGGGGTTTTTGTGACGGGAGTATTTGCGACGGTTGTTTTCCCGTCACAAATACCACTATTTATGACAGGAAAATAGCTGTCACAAATACCGTCACAAAAACTCACTTTTGTGACGGCATTTTTGTGACTACAAAGATCCCATCGCAATAAAAGTGTTTTGCGACGTCCTTTTTTTTTTTTACGGTAGTCTGCCGTCACAAATGTTAAATGAAACGACGTAGTTTCAGTTAGGTCTCAAAATTTACCCTCCTGCTATTCCCCCCCCCCCCCCCCCCCCCCATTTTCACTCTCTCTCGATCAAAAACCCTAGATGCCGCAATTCTCTCTATCTCACACAGTATCTCACTCGAACCAGGCCACCACCACCGCCATCTTCAGCCTCCACCGACGTCTCCACCTTCGACCCCCAGCGCCATCGCCACAGCTATTGTTCTCCAGCAACGCCATCGCCGCTGTTCTCCAGCAGCGCCGTCGTCATTCTCCCCTAGCGCCGTCGCCTCCGTCGCTGCCATCACTGTCGTCTACGTACCAAGTCACAAAGAGAAACAGAGAGAGAAGATAAAGGAGGTGAGTTGCTCTGTTTTAAGTCTAAATTTTTTTATCTGATTAGTGGCTTTCACGGGAGGCTCGGTTTGAGATTACAGATGAAATGGTTGGATTCATACATTAACCCATATTCAATGACAAGCCTTCAATAAAGTTCCAATTTTGCTTCTGCGCATTAACAAATACACATACAAACATACATACATATACATATATATATACCAGCCTATACATTTTTTTTTTTTTTTTTTTTGTGTGTGTAATGATCATTAGTCCATCAAGCATTAGCTTTTATGAAGAACAAATTGAAAACTTTCTATTCTACAAAATTATCACAGAATGAATGAATGGAGTATCAAAACTGAATGATCAATTAAAAGGAAAAAAAAATAGAAAGTTCAAATTTTACTTCTGCACATCCTCCTCTGTTATATATTTCTACCCATTACTTCCACCCATCAAAGGAATAAGAAATGTGGGAATCATAACAACAATCCCTAATGCCAAGATGTAGTCTTGGAAGCCCAGGGCTATAGCCTCCCCTGTTTTCAAATGCTAAGTGATGGAGATGAGCAAATTTAGATATATTGATCAAGAGACAAATCAATCAGTGATTGGAGATATAGGTTCAAAATAAAACTGAAAATGAACATACCCATGAAGGGTTGGAGTCAATACAATACTCTTAAACCTTGAAGTTGGTCCATTGGAGGATGGCTTATCTCTTCTGGTTTCAATCCATCAGTGATGTCGTGCTGTGGTTTTCATATTGTTAGGGTTTTGTTTTATGCTTAGTGATGTCGTGTTTTGGTTTTTGTAAATGGCTGCAGATAGTTGGTTCGGTTGTTTAGTTGTTTTTGAGTCAGTGGTTTTTTGTTGAACTTGCTATAATGACTTTATTGTGGCATAGTGTTTAAAGCAATGACTGGTTTTTGGTGGAACTTGTTGTAATGAACTTGTTGTGGTCATGTTTTCTAGGACAATTTAGTTAGCAATTTGTTTGTGATATTCATCTTTCAAAAAGGTCATGATTACATTATATATCTGCACCAAATGCTCCTTCCCTGTTTAATGTTATGCTGTATTTGCGGCTTGCCTTTTCTTTTGATTTTGTACCCTGGATAATCAGTAGGAAATCTTGTTGCCTAAAATAATTTTTGAAAAGGCCTGCATGCTTATTGCAATTTATTTCTTGGCTCATTCATAGGTGATAGTGAGGTTTTTATATATTTTTATTGATCTAATTACCATTATGTTGGTAATTAGATCCATCTTAATTGCCTAAAAGCATGACAAAATTAATATTGGTACACAATAGCAGCTTATTTTTGACAAAGTTGACTATATAACCTTAACTTAAACATGTAAATGTAATTATCTGCTTGTAGATACAATCTTTTGGAACAATAACAATAAAAAAAAAATTCTTGAAGACATTGGTTTATCTAGATAATATGGCTTTTAGGTTAACATTCCTGTTTGGGCTTATTAGATTCTTGTGCCACATTTATGAATAATGTTATAAAATATTTTATGGAAGATTCGAGGACAAGAGTTCATAGTCTTCAAAATTATTAGAACATGATAAAATCTAACACCTACCTCATTCAAGTGGGTCCGGTTTCATTTTAGTAGAATGTCATACATTATTTAAATTTTGTTCCTATGGTTTCATTTTATGTTTGGAGAGGGCTTTACTGAAGAAAAAGTTGTGACAGCTATAAAACTCTTGATAAGAAGCCTCGGTCACGTGATTCAAATTCATCTCATAATCATATGTTTAATCGCATAACTCTTGATAGAGCTTTAATGATATGTTTAATCTTGAATTTGTAGGTTCCCGATGCATTTAGTGGCCACCAAGCTTTACGGGAGTCTGTTGGCAACGATAACATACCTTCTAGATCTGCATCGCCTTCTACGCCACCGCCAGCTTCTCCACGACATAATGAGCAGGTACATCAGTCTTAAGATTTTAGATATTAAATTTTGCGAGTTATAAAAATTTTTCGATTGTAGAACAAGTTAATTTATGTAGCACGGTCTAGGCACGGGTAACATGTTGGAACTGAAAGAATGGTCACTAGACTATTGGTTTAGGAGTTATCAATTTTTTTTCTATTTTAGAACAAGTTAAGTTATAAAGTGTTAACTTTCGGGGATTAACGGCTCTAAATCCCCAAACGGCCTCTGAACGGCCCCAAACTTGGTACGTAGCACAATCTAGGCACGGGTGATGGGTAGGAACTGACGGAATGGTCACACGACTCTCGGTTTGGGAGTTATCAAATTTTTTCCGTTTTAGAACAACTTAAGTTATTAAGTGTTAAGTTTTGGGAATGAATGGCTCCAAATCCCCAAATGACTTTCAAAAGGCCCCAAACTTGGTACGTAAGACGGTCTAGGCACGGGTGATGTGTGGGAACTGACGAAATGGTCACGTGACTCTTGGTTTGAGAGTAATCAAATTTTTTCCGTTATAGAACAACTTAAATTATAAAGTGTTAAGTTTTGGAGATTAACGGCTCCAAATCTACAAACAGCCTCCGAACAGCCCCAAACTTAATACGTAGCACGGTCTAGGCACGAGTGATATGTGGGAACTGACAGAATGGTCACGGGACTCTAGGTTTGGGAGTTATCAAATTTTTTTCTATTTTAGAACAAGTTAAATTATAAAGTATTATGTTTCGGGAATTAACGGCTCCAAATCCCCAAATGGCCTCCGAACGGGGAAAAAAACTTGGTACGTTTGAGAGAAAGCTTGGACAAAATCTCTTGGGTTTTGAGAGCTTGGGGAAGAGCATCTTGTAAAAGTGAGCTAGGCACTTGGAGAAAAACTGCAGCTGGAAAGTGTTACATAGTGGAATACCTTCGAGAGGATGAGGCAAGGTTTGGAAACCTCTATAAATCTGGTGTTCTTCATCTCTTTGCACATATTACTTCCTTGCATTACATCTTAGTATTTGTTTGCTAGTCTGCTCACTGCACATTGTTATATTACTCAATCAATTTTTAGTTGCATTGTTTGGTATAAATTCTCTCTTGGGCCAACATCAAATTTCATAATCATATGTTTAATCTCATAACTCTTGATAGAGCTTTAATGAGTAGATTCCCGATATGGCCACAAATTTTGTTCTGATGGTACATCAGTCTTAATTCAGTTGTAGAACAAGTTAATTTATGTAGACAACTTGGAAGTTATAAATTTTTTTTCTATTTTAGAACAAGTTAAGTTATAAAGTGTTAACTTTCGGGGATTAACGGCTTTAAATCCCCAAACGGCCTCTAAACGGCCCCAAACTTGGTACGTAGCACGGTCTAGGCACGGGTGACGAGTAGGAACTGACGGAATGGTCACGCGACTCTCGGTTTGGGAGTTATCAAATTTTTTCGGTTTTAGAACAACTTAAGTTATTAAGTGTTAAGTTTCAGGGATTAACGGCTCCAAATCCCCAAACAACCTTCAAAAGGCCCCAAACTTGGTACGTAAGACAGTCTAGGCACAGGTGATGTATGGGAACTAACGGAATGCTCACGCGACTTTCGGTTTGGGAGTTATCAAATTTTTTCCGTTATAGAACAACTTAAGTTATAAAGTGTTAATTTTCGGGTATTAACGGCTCAAAATTCCCATACAGCCTCCGAATGACTCCAAACTTGGTACGTAGCACGGTCTAGGCACGGATGACGTGTGGGAACTGACGGAATGGTCACGCGACTCTTGGTTTGGGAGTTATCAAAATTTTTTCGTTTTAGAACAACTTAAGTTATAAAGTGTTAAGTTTCAGGGATTAACGACTCCAAATCCCCAAACGGCCTCCGAACAGCCCCAAACTTCATATGTAGCACGGTCTAGGCATAGGTGACGTATTGGAATTGACGGAATGGTCACGCGACTCTCGGTTTGGGAGTTATCAAATTTTTTCCATTATAAAACAACTTAAGTTATAAAGTGTTAAGTTTCGGGTATTAACGGCTCAAAATCCCCAAACGGCCTCTGAACGGCTCCAAACTTGGTACGTGGCAAGGTGTAGGCACGGGTGACATGTGCGAATTGACGGAATGGTCACACGACTCTTGGTTCGGGAGTTATCAAATTTTTTTCGTTTTAGAACAACTTAAGTTATAAAGTGTTAAGTTTCGGGGATTAACGGCTACAAATTCCCAAACGACCTCCGAACGGCTCCAAACTTGGTACGTAGCACGGTTTAAGCACAGGTGACGTATGGGAACTGATAGAATGGTCACGCGACTCTCAGTTTGAGAGTTATCATTTTTTTTTTGTTTTAGAACAACTTAAGTTATAAAGTGTTAAGTTTCAGGGATTAACGGCTCCAAATCCCCAAATGGCCTCCGAACGGCCCCAAACTTGGTACGTAGTACGGTCTAGGCACAGGTGACGTGTGGGAACTGACGGAATGGTCACGCGATCTCGGTTTGGGAGTTATCAAATTTTTTTCGTTATAGAACAACTTAAGTTATAAAGTGTTAAGTTTCGGGTATTAACGGCTCAAAACTTCCAAACAGTCCCAAACTTGGTACATAATACGGTCTAGACACAGGTGACGTGTGGAAACTGACGGAATGGTCATGCGACTCTTGGTTTGGGAGTTATCAAATTTTTTCCGTTATAGAACAACTTAAGTTATAACGTGTTAAGTTTCGGGTATTAACGGCTCAAAACCTCCAAACAGTCCCAAACTTGGTACGTAGTACGGTCTAGGCACAGGTGACGTGTGGAAATTAATGGAATGGTCACGCGACTCTCGGTTTGGGAGTTATCAATTTTGTTTTCTATTTTAAAACAATTTAAGTCATAAAGTGTTAAGTTTCGAGGATTAAAAGCTCCAAATCCCCAAATAGCCTCCGAACTGTTCCAAACTTGATACGTAGCATGATTTAGGCACGGGTGACGTGTGGGAACTGACGGAATAGTCACAGGACTCTCGGTTTGGGAGTTATCAAATATTTTCTATTTTAGAATAAGTTAAGTTATAAAGTATTAAGTTTTAGAGATTAACGGCTCAAAATTCCCAAATGGCCTCTGAATGACCCCAAACTTGATACGTAGCACGATCTAGGCACATGTGACGTGTGAAAACTAATGGAATGGTCACGGGACTCCCGGTTTACGAGTTAAAATACAAAGTTCATTTTTAATCATTGTTTTATATTGAATTGTTTATTAAAACATTGTATATATGGGTGTAGGATTTTGTAAAAGTAAGTTTACTTGGTTTTAGGCTGCCAAAACTCGAGGTTGCAGAGGGACTTCTTATTAGTATGGACCCATTGTCAGAAATGGATGGTATACCTGTGGGTCTAAATTTTTATAAATTTTTTGTTGAAAATGCGAGAAAACCTAATACTCATTTAGAGAGACCACACAAAGGGATTGCAAATGTAGGTGAATCAGTTGGGCAACATGTTGCATGAAAATCTATTAATGTAAATTACACTTTTGTTTCATTTTTTTTCCCGTTAATTATATTCCTATATATATTAATAGTTTAACTAATTATATTATTATTATTTTATTTTCACTTAAGTTATTCTAAAGGAGTAAGCGGCTGTTATTCATTTTTGGGATTGATGGAGTGGCAAGTCAATGAATGGATTTTATTATTTTTTGATGTATTCATGTTGGACAATAGGTTGTGTATTTTGGATTAAAAAAAAAACTAGTTTGTATGGATAACAGATTCGTAATGTATTCATTTTGAATGTATGGATGATGTGGATTTATACTATATATATTATTTGAACTTCATTTTATAGATTATCTTTTTGTGAATGAATATTTTATTGATTTATGCAATTATAAGGTGAATGAGATATTTTTATTGATTTATGCCAAGTATACAAGAATTACAGAAATTTCATTTTAAAAAATATATGTTTAAAAATAAACAGGGTATTTGTGACGGCTAGAATATTATTTGTGATGGCAAATAGTTGTCACAAAAACAAGCTTTTATGACTACTGCCCCCGTCACAAATAATATTCTAGCCGTCGTAAATACTAGCATTTGTGCCAATATTTTTCATCGCAAATACTAATCCTGTCGTCACAAAAACTAGTATTTGCGACGACATACGTTACGGTCTCACCCATCACAAAAAAGCTACCTAAGGCGTCGGCTTTTTGCGACAGTTCATTTGCCGTCGCAAATAACCAAGCCGTCACAAAAATCTTTTGTGATGCCGCTTTTTACGACGGCTGGTTTGCCGTCGCACAGCCGTCGCAAAAGAGCTTTTGCGACGGCTCCTAAGGCTTTTGCGACGACAAGTTCCTGTCGCAAAAAGTGACTTTTTTAGTAGTGTTTGTTTGATAATTTCTATGTACAATCTTAGAATTGGTATAATGATTACACAAATTAATGAATTGAATCTATGAAACTTTAATTAGTTGTAAATCTATACTCTATTACTAATGATCCTTAATTTTCATAGTTAAAATCTTCCGAATCAAAGGTTCACGGAGAGACCTTTGATTTGAGTTATATGTATACCTCCATTGAAATCTTGTAGAGTCTTGGCCAATTGGAACATTTGCATTCAAGTCCCTTTCCGTTTCATCAATCACAATTAGTTTAATTATTTGTTAATTGCGTTCAAATAAACTTCAAAAGATTTTTGGTCCTTTTGCTACTTAGTTTCAATTCACACAATTACGTAAAGCTTAGATTGAGTGACCATAGCTTATGTTGAGCTCAGTTTTCAAAAAATTTGGCATCCAGTATTCACCGAGTTTATACCTCATTGTCAACTGAACTTTACAGTTATACATTGCACACATTTAAAAGCAAGTCACCAAACAAGAAGGAAGCATAACACTATCATTTCCCTTAAATTTCTTCTCTTTGCTACTTATATTATCTTCTCTTTTCCCTTCTTGCAAACACATCAAAATGTGTTAGGGATTCAATTACGTTATTATCTGGTCTACACGAGAAAAGGACCAAAAAAAAAAAAAAATAGAGTTTGCTTTGCCCCATGAGTTAAATGACTGGATGTCGAATTTATTTCACAACAAAACCTCTGAAGCTAAGTGTAACTAACATACTAAAGTCGGTTGGGTTCAAAGTGGGCCGACTAAATAGATTCGATGCCAAGGCATCTCTCTGTTTTCACCAACTGTTCATCTCTCTGTTAGTCCTAATCTTGAAGTTTTATCGAGGTTTAAGGAGCCGTTTGGGAAACTTAAAAAATGGGATTAATCAGACAAAAAACCAGAACCTAGCTCCTTTGTTTAACTTTAGCTAGGTTTTCTACACTTTTCTCAAATGAATGTGGATTCAACATATTTTTTTATTGCATTTACCAAATATACCATGGTGTGAAACTAATTAACTTGTGGCCCCCACAACTTACTTTTCTCTCCTTCCAAACATGTCATAACAGTACGAGGCGGTTTTAAAGAGCTAATCTAAGCACCTACCCCACCACCCTTGTATTGTTCTCTTCTTTTGTGATGGTTGAGATTAGTGGGTCAAAAAGCTTGGGCGGGTTCGGCAAACTTTATTACTTTCCACGAAGTTTCACAAGGACTTTTATAGCTTTATTCAGTGTCCCACCTAAATTATTGCCCTTTGAAATGATCTCAACCATTCATTTGTCTAAATCATTGTCCTCTACCATCTTACATAGCTGTAACATGGGCCCCTTGACATGGACAACATTAATGCTAGGTAGGAAGTTTCACTCAAATTTCTCCTTTCTACTTTGTCCAACTTGGTCCACTTGCCTAACTTTGTCCAATTCTTAGCTCCCATGTTCACATACTTTTCAAAAGTAGAATTCTATGCACAGTTGTTTATTCAGAAAACTCTAGAATCCTAATAGAATTATCATAACAATGTCCCAGTTAGATTTTTTTTAAATTAAGAATTAAAATACTCATATTTTAATTTAAAATAAAAGAATGAAAAATAACTTTATCATCCTATATAAAAATTATGTAAAAAAATAGTTTTGTATAGGATCAGGGGGAGAAGACTAGCAACTTGACCTGAGCAGTTTGAAATTTGGTTCTGCGCTCTTATTTAGACAAGTGTACTATCCTAAACTTGCAACTGGTTAAAGCCGGTTGCATTAGAAGGTCATTAAAAAATGAACTTTAGTATGCCAACATCGTTATATAGGCGGTGAAGAATAAAAAATTAAAAAAAAAAAATTACACTTAGTACTTTTATATTTTAGACTAAATTTTATTTTAAGACATTTATTTTTAATTGTAATAATTAAATTTTTATACTTTTAATTTATTTTAACGTCAAGCTTCTATTAATTTCGCTTAAAAAAAGAAAAACAATTCACATAAAACAAACACGTTGCCTTTGTCAAAGGATAAATATGTAAAATCATACTTCTTCCTAGTAATTTATCACAAAATCTTTTTAAATCACTCTAAAATTATGAATATAATTAATTTTGTGATGTATATAATATAATTAGATTTTATGTAAAAACTCTCAATTCAATTCACATACAATATATGTAAGTCTTTAGGATAAAAAAAAAAAAAGGATTAGATTTTACAAATTTGTCATTTAAAAAAGGTTATGTGATTATCACATATGAATTTTTTATTTTTTTAAATAAAAAATTAATATTATAATAAATTAAAAGTATAAAAATTTTATTATTATAATTAAAAATAAAAGTGCTGAAAAAAATTTGATGCCTTAAAAGACTCCACTCTTTGTTGTCAGTTGCCGGTACCTGGTTGAAAGTTTCACTTTGAAAAAAAAAAAGATGGATTTCAACCAGACCCCCTGTGGTTTGGAATATCAACAGCTAGACCCTCTTAGTTTTAAAAATAAGCACCTAGACCCCTTTTAGTTTCAAAAACCGACAACTAGACCCCTGTAAGAATATTCTGTGGAGTATATTCTCTTTTTGACTATATTGACCGTATAAAAGACCATTATGCCCTTAACTCTCTCTCTCTCTCTCTCTCACACACACACACACACACATTGTAAAAATAATAATAATACCAACAAAATAATTTACACAATCAAATTTTATTAAACAAAAATATCTTATTATTAGAAAAAAAAAAAAAAACAAATATCATTAAACAAAAAATTACATATTACTAAAAATATAAAAAAATCTAAAAAATTAATTTTTTTTAACAAAGATACATATTAAACATTGAAACACAACAAGGAGACAAAAAAACTCCAAATATTTTTTTTGAAATAAAACAACAATGTAAATCTTAACATAAAAAGTAGTTTAATGCAATTATATTAATTATATAGGTGAGAACCCACCCAAATTGGGTGGTTTCACCCAATTTATTTCTTTTACTGACAAAAATCACCCAATTTGTAACTTATCATCTATTGGTGAGCTATAACTAATGTGACAAACATCAGACCACTCCTGCTCGTCAGGCTCTTAAGGGGTTAAATTAGTGGTAGAGGCTTTGGACTTCAAAGTCTGCTCTCTTCAATGTCTCAACTTTAAAATCTCTTAATTATTATCAACTCCTAGGGTCACCCCCGATTTGTGTAGGATAGAAGACTATACAAGTCTCAAAATTAGTCGAGATACACGTAAATTAGCCCTAAAACCCTGCTAGAAAAAAAAAATTACTGAAATATCGTCGAACATGAAACAATTTCTCCTAAATATCATATCTCCACCGACGTGAAATTGAAGGATAACTTTAAATCCAAGTCTAGGGAGTCGTTTGCACTCTTTTCCATTCACCTTAATCTTCACTCAATCTGCCAAAGGTTTGTCGTGAATCCTGTTAAGGATATTATCTACATATATATACAACCACAAACACATATTATAGCACCCAAGGTCACATTTCTTCCACATAACATGTGAAACAATGGCATCTGGAGTCCTTGCAATCCTGCCAGATGGCTACAAGTTCAGCTCTATGCCACCCATCCAAACCAGCATCTTGGAATCCATATTGGTGGCTTCCTTCACCATAGCCACGGTTCTCGTCATAGTTCCATCTGAAGTCATAAATGGCAGCCCAGTTCCAACCATCATATTTAAAGGACTCCCCTCCACCTTCCATGCTTTTGTAGTGTGCCTTATCTTTGCCTTCGCCGGATCCTTGAGCGCCTTGTTAATCCACGACAGATCCTTCGTTGCCAAGTTCTGCGAGTGCTCTTCCATGGCTTCCATGACCTCCGCTCTGGCTTTATTGATTTGGGCCATGTCAACAATCTTTTTCCGGCGACCATCCATGTCCCAGCAGGTAATGGATCTAAGAAACTAATGGTTCTGTGGTTTTGTAACCTTGTTTCTCTCTCTATATATATAGATATACATACATATATATATATATATATATATGAGATTGTATTCACGTGTAACTTTTGGTATGATCTTGTCCAAATACATGTCTCTGTTTTGTTGTATGGTTGAATCTTTGGGACAATCACTTCCTAATACCACAAATCTGAATAAGCCTGTCGTTCTGATGGAGATCCAGGAGATTAAGGATACCATCTCCCCAGAACTGAAATCATTTAATTTTTCTCATGTGTATTCTTGCAAAGACAATTTTAAGTACAAATAAGTTTGGATTTTCTTTTCATTTTCTTTCTTTCTCCCTCCCTTTTTTCAATTGAATTATCAAACAGCATAAATATAGCATCAACAGAAGACATATTCTGTCAATTGTTATGATCTTAATGGAGGTTTCACGAAAACGGACTGTTACCTGTTGCCATGAAATTCAAATTTAAGAAATCACCGTGGTAATTTATACCAAATCAGTGTCCCAGATAACTTGCCCCTAAGAGGGAGAAGACCATTATGACGACGATGATGAACAGGAAGCTATCTACCGGATCAAAATTGAGAGGAGGGTAAGCAATTAATTACTTATATACACGTGAGTTCATACAGAGGCGGTGGGGGGTGTTTGAAATTTTTGTACAAAGAGAAGTGAAGGGAAGAAGACAAGCTGCTAATTGAAGTACATCAGAATGGCAGGCAATATTGAGCAACACCCAGAACCACAATTGCCAGGAGAGAGAGAAAGAGAGAGAGAGAGCTTTTCAACAGATTTACAAACAATGCTACCACTAGATGCCAGTTCTTTTGTAAAAACCATATTAAACTTTGCTCTGAATGAAAAATTACAAGGACTATTGCGCCTCACATATTTTCCTGGGTCTCATTGATAGTTAATAAAGATACGCTGATCCATGCAGTGGTGTTTGGCCATAATAACAATGGTAACAGTCAAATCTGAATCCAAGCTAAATCAATTTCAGATTCAACAGAAAACAATCAAGCAGCTTACAGAAAAAGAAAAAAGAAAAAAAAAAGGCTAAAAACAGCACTACTTGCAGAAGTTGCAGAAGTTAACACATGGCCAAACAGGCTAAACTGCCAAGGCCATTTTACTGTAAGGTCATAGCTAGGTTCATTATGGATACGACTGGCAACAAAAATCAATTCAAGTGGAAGTATCCCCAAATATCATCACAACATAAAGCAGCAAATAGAATTGGTAAGACTGGCTTAGGTCAAGCCAACATACAGCAAACATGAGCTGCTGCATCATTCCTGTGGCCCATCCCAACCTACATTTTTTTGCTAGATGTTCTAAATCAGGATAAGCATAGGCCCTTCAAAACTTTATGATTCTCAACAATTCCCTGCCCGCATGCGCATGCGCGTGCACACAAATACGCCGCACACAACAATCAAGTCAGTGTGTGATATCCCGAAATTCATGTGTTTCGTGGTCACATCCAGATCAATATTTAAAGTGTTAAAATGGAAAATATGGTAGTAATCTATTAATATAACTAACTTTGAAGGTAATACGGTCGCCTTTACATTCTCACAGCTCTTTGTCTGCAAGTCAAGAGATAAGCCCTAAGGATTTCTCATAGAAGGGCATTTCAGTTGTTTGAATCTGAGATATAAGGAGAACACTGTACATTTTAACAAATCTACAGACGAAGACCAAACCCGAATAGAAGAAAATAGAATGAACCAATAAGAAAACTCATGCTCGAAAAAGTCACCTGTTTCCTGAGAAAGGATATATGAGGATATGAAGCAAGCAACCTAATGACTTCTAATAATCCTGCATTTTTAAGAGATTATGAATGATTAACAATTATATGAACAATATTTAGTTCAATTGATGGAGAGTAAATGTAGCACTGGTCAGATATCTTGCCTGCCCAGTCGTAAGAGCTCAGGCTCTGCAAGTAGCATATCTGGCAGTGGTGTTGAAGTCATTTCCTTATTACCAGAACTACAAAGGGCAGAAATAAGAGGTTTCTATTTGAGTCACTCACACAAAGAAAAAGGCACTAGTATAACAATAAGTTAGCTACCAGTTTGCATATCCTCCATTAGTTACCAAAGGCAAGGAAACAAAATACAAAACCTGGAGAATCGAACAGCAACAAACAGGAAAACTAGCACAATGAATTTCTTTTTATTTTTATTTTTATGAACAGTAGATGCGTGTTTGTTGTAGAGTGACCATCCACACATTGCTTCAGCACACGTAGAACATGCATGGCCACCAACACTACGTCACAGGTTGAATTACACCCTATCATTCAGCATTCCATAACATAAGATCAAAAGTATCCATAATAGCTTTTCAAGGATTAATTCTATAATACCACAAATCTTACCCAACCTGTGAGGTTTCCCAAACTGATTCAACTGTCCCATTCTTAGAACCATATCTCCCTACGACAATCCATCAAAAGTGCTCACATAAGCCCATCATAGCCTCATTATAAACTGACAACCCAATTGTCACCACACATACCCTTGCTATTAACAAATACCCCAGCGAAGAGCACATCACATTCAGATCTTTCAAAATGTAAGAACACTGTATGTTTTTAGTTAATCATTGTCCATTCTGTAAAATAACATTGCTTCTCAACATAAGCTTTTGTATGCCCGCGATGTGTATGAGTAACAAGACAGGCAAAGCCACCAGAAGTACTTACACAAAGAAACCAATATATAAATATATCCAATTAAAGATATTTCCTTTGTCATAAACAACCCACAGGATAATGAACTAAAAAAATCAAGAACTTTCTTCTAACTCTAAAACCTTGCTCTTCCTAACCCATGCCACATTCAAATATGTTTAAATTTTACAATAGAAAATTGAAGAATTTCCTAGTATGGGAATTGGTATGAAATTATGGAATGATGGACCTCAACTAGCCCAAATTGACTCCACATGTTTAGGTAGGTCAGTCCTGGCCCCAGACTCACGAAAGCTAAATGGTTGGAGAGCAACAATCAGATCCTACTAATGTAAAGGACCTTATGCATTTCGATGTCCTTTGCCATTGAGTTACCTTTAGTCTACCAAGCTCTAATACGAACAAGAGACATGAATACAACACGATAAGGACATGAGACAGGGATACGATGTGATATGGACAAGCTGACACAACAATTTTAAAAAGAATCAGGATTCAACACAGTGAGAACAAAAGAAATAAACATATTTTTTCACATCTATATACATGAAAATAAGTATTTTTTCTTCTTTTTTTACATTACAAAAACATTTATATTTTATTATATCAAAATAGTAAGAAATCATTTTTCATATTCTATATATTGAAAAATAGGTGCGAATAAAAAATCCTAATATCCATTTAGAAAGCTCATCCACAAACAAATTGGAAATTTTGGATTTTAGAATTCCTAAAATCAAAAAGTCCGAATGAGGAGGGATTAATATCTATAAATCCATATCGTTTTTATTTTATCATTATATCCCAAAGTTATTTTCTTCAATCATGCACGTGTGTCTCCTAAGTATCCAAAATGTGTCTGATTCTAAAAAAAATTATACATTTGGACACTTGTCCGATGTCTCAAGCATTATCCGATGTGTTGATATTCGACAACTGTCTGAAACAGACACGACACCTTGTTAGGAATGTTTGTGCTTCTTTAGCCTTCAGTTCCTTACAATTTTAGGTATACTTGTACTTATCACAAGGTCAAAAAAAAGGTTTTAAGTATTTTATACAAAGCCGCTTTTAGAATCACTACAGAAACTAGTTAGGTGTGGTCAAAGTCACTAACATTGAAGCCAATTGACGAAATCTGTTGTGTCAAACAATCCCTATAAGACTGCAACTACAAGAAACCCAAATGTACACCATGTCCTTATGTATCTATCCGATCCAAGAATATCAAAACACCTTACTCTCAGTTGGTTTATGTAAGACTATTAGTGAAGTTGTCTATAAAAAATAAAAAAAAGACTATTAGTGAATGACAACTGAACATATATCCAACATATTTTGTCATTTTCTATCTTCTAGGATACCTTAGTTTGTTTACAATCCTAAAAGGTCAAGGTTCTTCAACAGAAACCATGTAATTCCTAACAATTGCACCCTCTTTGCCCTCACCCGAAAATGAGTGAAGAATTTTGATAAACTCGAAATTTCTCTAAATTTTCTTGTAATTAGTCAAGCTATTCTCTTTGTCTCTACCTCGCACTTTGGGGCATCCCACCCGGTGATAGACAATCAACAATGAATTCTCTTCCCCCGTAATCTTCTCCTTTTCCCATTTATTCTCTTCTTCTTTTGAAAGACTCCGTTATCTTGGAGTTATATTTGTTTTCCCTATTCTTAGCCTACTTTCTACCACCATACATTCAATAAACCTAATTTCTCTCTCTTAGTCATCATAAGCGCCACACACCCACCCACACCCCCCCCCCCCCCCCCCCCCCCCCCGGGGGCCCCCCAACCCCAGGGCCCCCCCGCGGCGCACACACAGGGCACCCTCAAACCCCAATTGTTCAGTTCATTCTTCAGGCCCAATTACATGTTTAAACCAAGGCAAGGATGTCTCCAACAAATTCTATCCCAAGATAAGTATGTCATTATCTTGTACTTTCAAAAAAAAATTAAGAAAAGGAGATGAAGTACGCACCCGAAAATGAAATCAAGTGACAGCAGCCTGTGGTGAAGGTTATAATCACTACCAATGTAAGTCACAACCAAGTTACCAGCGTCTGGGTGGGGCCAGCCCCTTGAAGTAGGAAACCGTAGTACAAATGTCCCAGGGTCTTGAAGACCACCTGGACCTTGAAGAGAAAACTTTGCTTCTTCCTTTGTAATGAATCCTTCTATCCACTTGGGAGTTACAGAATTCCACATCTCTTTTACCAAATCTCTTGATAATGCATAAGCCACTGGGTATAGCCAACACCACATCTTCTCAAAGTTTTCTTGGGCCACTAACTCCTCACACCCAGCAATTCTCCTCAGAAGCTCTAAGTCCTGGAAGATCAATAAATGTCAGCATATCTTTATGTATCATGGTTTTTCAACCTGATTTTGAGTCAATGACTTTATGTTTAGAACAGGAAAAAAGAAAAGTTGTACTTCGAAACATAATTTGCAAGATTGGCCAGTGGAAATTCCCATTATGTAAACACAAAAAAACAAAAATTATGAGGTAAGTTGGAATTTTCCTACTAGGAATTGACGCATTAGTTCCAACTGTTGACAACACTAAAATAGGCATCAGAGGTGGTGATGCCCTGTCAATTATAGCAGAGTAATGACAAAGTGCTTATGCTTCGTCGTTCCTGATGATGCTCATACCACTGGAGCACTGACTAAGTGTTTATACTCCGTCATTTATGATGATGCTTGTACCACTGTAACTTTCTTCATGAGAAATTCCACTTTCATAATGCTGTAACTAGGTAATATGAGATATTTATAGTTAATGTGATTCTGAAGTCAATATCAGACCACCTTCGGTTCTAACAGCCTGTTTGGAACTTGGGGCAGGGGAGGGAAGGGAAGGGAAGGGAAATTTTTAAAATTTTCCCTTTCCTTGTTTGATCCTACCTAAGAGAGAAAGGGATGGGAAAAGGGAGGGAGGGAAAATTTTAATTCACTCTCTCTCTTTCTCTCTCTTCTTTCCTTCCACTTTACTTTTATTTTCTTTACAAAACCAAACTGGGAAGGGAATATACTTTTTCTTCATTTTCTCTTTCCTTTCCTTTCCCTTCCCTTCCTTCCCCTCTCCCAAGTTTCAAACAGGCTGTAAGATGAATACATCTTCACATAAGCAAATTCAAGTGCCCAGAATTCTACCTTATCACACTTATAACAAACAGAGCATAACAAAAGAATTCTTAGCAACTGCTTATTAGACAGGTACATAGATTTGGAAAATCTTGGTGGAAAAGCTTCTTATGCTGATGTTATCTGGGGAGAAAAATCACCAAAAGTGTTGTGCTTAAGAACTTGAAAGAACACCCAAGAATCTGCCCTCTAGAAAGAAAAATGACTTTAAAACACTGAAGTTGACCATTACAAACTGACCACAGTTATAGCATCTTTCCCCAAGAAAGGCCAAGAATAAATTTACCTCTTCTAAATAAAAAGTTTTATTAACTATATAATCTGGGTAGAAATATATATGACCTACTAATGTCACCATATCATGCCTCAAACCAAGCTTTTTTCTAAAGCCAGTTTCATCAATTCCAAGTCGAGCATTCAAGCTTTGAGAAAGTTGTAAGCAAGGAACAAAATTTTCATTTGTTTCCATCGAAACGGTTGAAACGTTTCCGTCTCCCAAGAGACTAAAATGAAATATTAGTGTAATAATAAGATTACTGTGCTTCCATGGAAACACAATAAGTTTTGTCGACACGAATTTAGAACTTTCATAAATAGTGTTCAATTTTATTCAGAAAAATAAAAGAGGTTGTATTTTAATATATTAGTATTTGCCCCTTCTAAAATGTTTCCGAAACGTTTCCATTTCCGTGCTAATTGAAATAACGCACCCAAACGAAATTTTTATCATTGGTTCTAAGTGGTAACTTCATGTGTATATGTACAAATGGGCATTCGCATGCACACGCGTGTGTCAGTGGTGGGTGGGTGCGGGTGGGTCCGTGTGTGTGTGTGTGTGTGTGTGTGTGTGTGTGTGTGTGTGTGAGAGAGAGAGAGAGAGAGACCTGATGTGTTAAAGATCTGGAACTGCAACATGCAATCTTCATGAAACGCTGTTTTATCTCAGAAACCATATTCTCCCAAAGAACAGGGGGGTTATTTTGTGAGATTAGATCCCAAGCTTTCGTTCCCTCCTCTACCAATCTCTTCGCAATTAATATTTGGTTCCTGAATAAAAATATATACTCTTCACATTTATGATTGGGATAATGAAACAATCGGCATCTATGGTGTAGTGAAATCAAAACTCATCTGGAATTATGGCACATACTCTGTTGCTTCTTTGTCAACAAATAGAAAGGAAGAAACAGGAGAAAGTGTGTAAAGCTCAATATCCCAGAGTAAAATTGGCATGACAGTGATAAATCAAGCAGTAGGTTCCAACCCTCACATGATATAAGTTCATTATGCCTTATTACATTCCAGTGGGTCTGCACTAATTGAAAAATGCTCTCTAGCACGACTGCCTGAATTTGTGTCCTTGTGTAACGCAATAATAAACATATCACGTGGAAATATCAAAGATATAAAGTCAACATAGCAAAATAAGTAATCTTTTATTACCCCCGAAAGATAAAATTACGGAGAAAACATTTCCTTCAAAGGTTCCACAACTATTACTCATCTGTCCTTATAAACATTGGTAATAGACCACAATGGTAGATGGTTTTTATCATATGCCAACAACTATGCCAAAAAGATCACTTCACTATTTCATAATTCAGAATGGTAAAATCTTTGCAGCTTACCCATGATGGAAACATCCCAAGTACAGGGAAACCTGCTGTGCAAAGTTCGCAAGTTCTTTTTCAGAAGCTGCTGTTGCAATCTCCTTGAGCAAAAGAGCCCTCTCATTTAAGCCTCCCAGGCAGTATTTGAAGATAACCAAATCTGAAACTGGACTCCTATTGCCTGATATGCTCTTGAAATCTGAGTTTCTTGCTTCTATACTCTCTGAATCTGAGGGGGATTTGCTTGTTTCTTCATGGTTTTCTGGTCTCCTCTCTAAACCAGTTCCATATGCATTATCATCCTAATCACAATGGTTGATAGGCTGAGACCCAGGCGTCGAAATATGACAAACATAGAGTGTCAATACTGAAATTAATATTAAAAAGAACATTCTATAGCCATCATCTTAAGAATGTTAACAAAAAGAGAGGCCCAGCTTATATTAATAGTAGTGAACAGTATGTGATGGATATGAACTCTACACCCAAGCTCCATCTCGATGCGCACATGGCACAGCCACAAATTTCTTATAGCATTTGATATCTTTTTCAGGAAAAAAGAAGTCCTTGATATATTTTTCCCGCTTTTTGGGATGGGGTTGTGGACAGGTTTCAAAAAACATTGGTAGGGTGGAAGAGGTAGTATTTGTCCAAGGTTGGCCGGCTTATTCTTATTAAGGGTATGCTATCAAGTTTACCCACATATTTTATGTCTTTGTACACCTTTCCAATCTGTGGTAAGGAGATTGAAAAAATTGCAGTGGGATTTCTTATGGGAAGGTGTTAGATAAGAGTTCAAATATCATTTGATTGATTGGGAAACCATCTATGCTCCTATTAGAGTTGGTGGTTTGGGCATAAGGAGGTTGGGAAACCATCTATGCTCCTATCATTTGAAGCTCTTTTTTGAGTAAATGGATTTGAAGATATGCAAGTGAAAGGGTCTATAAGCTTCCATAAGCGATGAGAAAGTAATTATAGAAAGCAAGACGAGAGAGACAGAGAGAGTTGGAGCCTGCACAAGCTTCTTTAAAGATGAAATAATCTTTGTAGAGCAAACTATAGTTCGTTTCCATGCCCATTCCACAACTTCAGCATAGAATCTTTCTATCATGTGGTGACACTAGTATGTAAAATATACACAAACAAATGGTGTAGTATGTGTACAAAGACATTTATTTGAGTATAGACCAAGTACAGGTTGGATTGATTTCCCACTTCTCATCCCAAGCCTGACCTTGTTGGAGTCATGTTGCTCATTCTTCAAATCCAATACTAGCTTAAGTTGTTACATGATAAGCCCAATGCACTCAAGGTTTAGGTTATGTTGGGTTCAAGCAACCAACTTGTAGACCTCCTTAGAAAACCCAATAAAGGGGTTGGCAATCCAATGTGCTTGATCTCGCCATAAACATAGCTGGTAACAATGCTGGATCAACTTAATTCTGAAACTATTTCTTCTTCATATGCCACAATGTAATAAGAACTTATATATATATATATATCCCTTCTATCCATTTCAATTCAGAAGTTAAAATGCCACGGTCATGGACAATGTTACCACAATACTCTAATAGCCTAGCAATTTACATTTTTGGAACGGTGTTCTAAAACATGGTACACTTAGGCTCCAAAATGGTGAATTTAGCGAACCGATACATTCCCAAAATCTTTTCCCCATTTATTTCCTTAAGGCTCCACTTGGAACCCAAATTTTCGGTGGAAAAAAAAAATGTGAAGGAAAAGTGAACAAAAATAATATTTTTGTTCACTTTTTCTTCACATTTTTCTTTTCCTTTGCTTTTCCACCAAAAATCCGTGTTCCAAACGAAGCGTAAAGGTTACCCAAGGAGGAAAAATGTCAAATGTAATTAATGAAAATTCAGAGAGAATAGTATTTTGGCAAAAAAATATTAAAAACAAAAAGGCTATAATGCTCCTAGAAATGTGTTATTACATGATTAATTTGAAAAGATAGATTACATTATTGGATATCTAATTGTTCAAAGAAAATTGGTTGAGAAGTACCTTATATTCTACTAGTATTGTTTATACAAGTCTATCCCTATCACACCACATGTTAGAACATGTGACGTACCACATTCCCGTTCTCATTCTCCGCACCAAAACGATCCACATTCCAAGTAATATAGGTCATGGGCAAGTATTACTTCTGTAACCAAAAAGAAGAAAAAAAATCTTTGCCAAAACAATGTTACTCAAGACATAGACTGTTGTGCCAATAGAAGTAAGAATGAGCACGCACCAGGCCGTCTACTTTTCAAGACACTGGGATTAGTCTCATTGAGGTCACTTAGAGCTACTTCCCAATGCAAATAATATTTTTATTTTTCGAAATGATAAAAGAGGTTTGCTGGGTTCGCAACTTCTTATACTTTTTCTTTTGGTTGTTTGGTTTTTTTTTTTTTTTTTTTTTTTTTTTTGGGGGGGGGGGGGGGGGGGGGGTGTAGTGTATGGCACCAGCACAAGTAGAGCAACCATTCTGTATAGAAGTAGTACGCAGAACTATAACTGAAGGGATCCTGAGTTTTTAATTTATTGATTTATGTTTCTTTTTGAATAGACGAAATATTGAAACATAACAACAACAATGAAGTACAATAATGTAACAATAACAACAACAACAAACAATGAATTGAAACATAACAAAATGTCACTTTGGTCTGGAGGGGGAATGATAATCAACAGTGGCTGCAAGCATATCACATCGAGGACCAAACATAAAACAGGGAGCTTTTGGGGTTCTCTTTATTTTGCTTAACCCAATCTAAACAAGGGAAAGAAATTTGAAAAAAATTTCAAGATCGCCATGGTCAATGTTCTTCAAGGAAGTCTACCATAATTTAGCGCATGAGATATGTACTGCAAAATACTAGGTTACATGAGATTGAGACCAAATTCTGGTTTACTACAGTAATACCACATTCTAGATCAGCATGTTATCTGATCACATAGGCTAAAACTAGCTGGATTGAAAAAAATTTCATTACAATGGTGAACACATGCATAAATAAATGTAAAGAGAATACAAAAATTCTATTGCTACCCAACAAAAAAACAGGAGGGTGCACTACCCAAGTTTGTCTGCGGCAGTTATCAATCATGGGGCAGACATAGAGCTTAGATGTTGTATATTCGAGTATAGGCATTGAATACAAGTATGCATCCACGTGTCAAATTTATCTAATTCCCATGTCCAAGGAATAGGGACACGACAAATATTTATATTTCTTAATATTCTTCTTTAATTTATATTGCAAAATGGTCTTACATGGTGGCAGAGCACCTTGGTGCATGATATGGGAGTTTTATGCACAGCTGTACGGAAAACTCAAATCGGTAGACAAGCTTGTTGGACGTCCAACTACACATGTTAGACAGAGATCCCATACCCTTACTCAGTCCTCCACACATTTAGAGAAGTCTATGTAACATACGTTGTATTTGTACATACTTCATGAATGAAAATAATGGCACAGAAGTAAAAAGGAAAAATATATAACTCATTAGCAGTCCAGGCGTGAGAGTTACATTCCTCATCAGCTTGCTCCATGGTGAGATCAGCCTTAAATGTTGCAAATAAATTTTCTTGTCCTAATTTCACTCGCTTTGATGATGGGCTTAGTTTTGCTTCATGCACCATATTGTACAGAATTTCTGAGGATCTATCATCCAACCCAGAAGATGGATCTCCACTGAGTAAACGTATGGCAAAGTTAGATTTTTTCCACATCAAAGAAGAAATCCGTGTATTACGATTCTGTGAAATACAACGAATTGGACCACAAAATGCCTCAAAGAAAGGATACCTCCCCATTTTAGGAATGTCAAACCTAATGTGGAAAAGCCTATTATCACACTTAGATGAAAGCTGAAATAAGAAAAGAAAATCCAGTCACTGACAGTTCAGGTAGATACAGGTACACAAGCCAGTTGTCAAAACAGGATAGCTGGTGCTAAAGTTTGTCTCTATGCAGCAAGAAAAACCATAGAACGATTCTGGATATTAATGTAAAAAACTGGGAACTTTTCAATGGTAACACAATTAATGGATGAGTGATGATGTTTAAATTTTAATTGGCTAGTTAACAAGCCATATGGTATAGCTCTCAACTGTCCTAATTTGTCAAACAGCACACAGACATGCACAAAAATAGGAGCAATTTTATCCCATAATTATAAAGCATACTTTCTATTATCAACCTGTAACATTAATTTGCACCTAACAACTAAATCAATGATCAATTAACAGCAAGGTCCACTCGTTAAGACCTTAACGATAATAACCTAGCAAATTACATTTGGAACACACATTTTGAAACAGGCTACAGTTTCATTCCAGAACACTAAATTTAAAGATCTAAAAAACATTTCTTCTCTCAGTTTTTGTTTTCATAATAAGAAACACAATGTACGCACAGAGAGAGAGAGAGAGAGAGAGAGAGAGAGCGCCTTAACTCTGGAAAGTTAAATGAGTTATTTTGGGTGAAGACAACTGAGAAGGCCTGGGCACATTAATCACTCATCTTATGAAGGATTATTTTATCCAATAAAACAAAATTCCAAAATTAGCTAAACAACTCTTTCAATATGGTAATATTGCATTTCACAAATGACCTTCCTCTTAAAAGAATATTATTTTTGCATTTAGAAATGTATCAAAACATTCCAAACATGTGGCCCATATAAACCAATACGTATCATACTATATTTTAGGTTACTTGACATGACACATTATCATTCCCGTCCTATGTGGTGAAACAAACCATCTACAAAGGGGTAACAATATTCTTGTCTTATGAAGGCAACAATAATGTCCATTAAAGAAAAATAAAATAAAAACCTAACTCCGAGAGTGATTTAGAAAAGGTTAAAGATATGAAATAAATGAATTCAGTTTCTCAACACTGAAAATTACACCAAAAAGGTGCTCTGGGCAGTTAAATGTGCAATTTCACAACTTGTGGCACAAAGTTATGATTGAGACAATAACAGGTATGAAATAGAAAGTGATATCATCAAATCAAGACTTCTGGTCTAGCTAATCCAAAGTGCCTCTATGATTCAAATTCTTCCAATCCAAAAACATTCATATACTTCCCAATGGTCTCTCCAGTTTTTCTTCTATTTTTTTTTTGGGTCAGTATCCCAATACTTTTGACAGTTTCAGATCTTTTTCTGGAAACTCTAACTTAAATAGATAACAGAAAAAGGTCTCCAAACAACATGAATTTTGAGTTGTGATGAATCCAGCAAACGCCTAACGACAGCCTTGATAAAAACTACATTTTTTCTAATAAAAGGAAAGATACAAAAAGATTAACCACCATGTATATATCCATCTTGTGATGCAAACAAGTGGACCTCTAAGAGAAAGAACTGACCTATATGATATTAATGTGCCATTTTCTAGTGACCACATTCAAGAGATTCATGTTAGAGTAGAAAGGTAGATCAATTTTTATACGCTTGCCAGTATGTAAATAGACAGGTAGTTTAGCTGGGATATAGCACGCAGCCCTATGGTTAGAGAAAAGGTTACAACGAATGGTCCAGTGAAGAACAATTAACTGTATGATCAGTTTTGTTTAGTAAATGCATCTTCTAGAAGTATATAATCTTAATGGGAGCCATTCAACAATGGTTACATCCCTCACTCTCCATTTTGTACAAGTCTCCATGCTGTATAAAGCCATTTGCTTGTACATCACCGACACCAAGAAATGAGTATCTTCGTTAATGTTAGTATAAAAGATGCAAAAATTCTGTTTTATAATAATATTAGCACCTGGGATATCTTGAGCTTAAAGGAAGCACGACCATTGATTAGTTTGCTTGGTCTATCACAACAAGCAAAACTCAATTCCATCGTAACTAGTTAGAAGCAGAGCGTCTGCATCAATTGGATTCTCAACAGGTGCCCCATTGTCAGCATACAAAAGTGAACCAACAACCTACAAAGACAAGCAATGGGTACAAATAAGTATGTTACTTATAAATTGCTATGTATATAATGTTACTAATTTATAGAGTATGTAAAAGCCAAATATGCAAACCTCCATTTCCTTGTTTATGAGCTCACCAAAGGCATCCAACAAAATGACATCCAACGAAAAATTTCTACAACAAGATGCCTGTTTTACCACCAAAGGGTAAAATAAAATGTGTTAGAAGAAATCTCAAACTAGTACAGTAGTACCATTAACTTTGAGCAAAGATGGTAACATGGAGAACATTATGTTAGTTGATATTGACTGTATCCTCTCCATACGCAATAAGAATGTAATGCTAAAGCTTTGGTGGAGAAACTCAGCTCTCCAAACTCAAGGCTTTATTTAAGCGTGAAAATTAAATCTTCCCCAACTCTAACAACTGATGATTTCATGATTAATAGGAAGAAAGAAAACATGGTAGTCAGACTCCCCAATACAAATCATCAAAACCCAAAATAAACAAAATCATTTAATTTTTAAAAAAAATTAAGCCTTAAACCAAGGAATCTGTTATGGAACAGCACTTACTATAGCCGTTCAATTTAGCACTAAGTGGTTGAAAGATTAATATTTAGGGGCTTTAACACCTAGACTTTCATTTTGTGGGTCAGGTCCTCCTTTTATTTTTTCTATTTTTTGAAAAGGATTGAAAAGGTGATCATTCTAAAGATTATTCCACCAATGTAAACTGTCTGAATCACAAATCTCCAACAAAAACCCCTTTTTCTACCCACTGTTGAATAGCATTTCACAATGTATAGGTCTATGACAAATGTAATTCAATCCTCCCTCCAAGAGTGTAGTTGGCTATGGACACCAGTAATGGTACCGACGTTGGCGTTGGATTTGGAGCCCTAACTCCCCTTGTTGTGTTAACTGTGCAACCTCTTCATCAAAATAAATTCCCATTAAAATACAAGGCGTGAATTTTTACCTGTACAAGTTTTGTCCACAACGATTGAGGTAGAAGAAAGTAGAACACCATCACAACCTTTATAACTTGTCAACCAACCCTCCAACAACATGCCCCTGCCCCCATTGTTGCTTCTTTTTTAAATCACTAAGATTTTTTATTTTGTCTCCTGCCCATATATTCAGCAAATAAAATCTCCTCAATCTTACTCTTAAAGCCCATTATTTCCAAACACAGAGCTCCAAAAACTGAACTAAATCTTAGGCACCATCTGTACTTTACATTTCCTTCAAAAATTATCCTCTCACTCTTTTAATTCTCCAACATGGTCTTCCTTTTCTTCTAAAGTCAAGCAATTAATTATCAAGCTTAACTAAATTCATCTAAAATAAAAAGGAAAGGAAGTATGCATTAAAAGGTTGCTTTTTGCCCTTAAAAAAATTTCAAAATCTGCCATAATTCTCTTGAAAGAGAATAAGAAAGGCAATATGGAAAAAGCACTTAGAAAACTGAACCAAGCCAAACAAAACCAAGCTTATTACGGTTTGGTTTGATTTGGTTCAATGATTGACAAATTGGTCGTGCGTTATAGAAATGCAACCAATCCTACACTGGTTTGGTTGACTTCTGGAACTAAATGGAATCAAACCGAACCAGTTTGCACAGGCAAATGCCCAGGTATTTAGCATGTTTCTTAATTTAATAGAGGAAACTTGTATAATGATTCAAACTAATGGTGGACACAACTAATAAGAATGTGTCCCAAGTTCCCAACACACCAATACATCCAAGTAAAAGTAACATACATATCTTAGGTAAGGAGGAAGAACTTAACAAGATTAAACCAATAATTTTTCCAACACC
Source organism: Euryodendron excelsum (assembly GCA_033060915.1). Classification (NCBI taxonomy): domain Eukaryota; kingdom Viridiplantae; phylum Streptophyta; class Magnoliopsida; order Ericales; family Pentaphylacaceae; genus Euryodendron; species Euryodendron excelsum. The sequence goes on along the minus strand of CM065386.1, from coordinate 8,498,250 downwards.
TACACTAATATAGTAAAGAAAAGCAAATTTGTCCACATTGAGCATGATGCCAGGAAATAGGAAGATCACAATCAAAATGAGTCAAGATATTAAGGGCAGACATGCTAGCGTAAGTTTAAAAATAATTATAAATTCTTCCCATTGAGGCAAGTGCATTACCCTATTAGACCACGAGATAACATCAAGTTTTATGCTACTATATGTCTAATCCTTCATTTCTACAATATAATTTCAATATCTACACATGTACATATGTTTTTCTAATCTACTTTTGAAATGGCCACTAACTCTTATGATTTATAATCCAATCGATTTCGGGAAAATAAGATTTTGGTTCGCGATTTGAATATTGATTGATTTGACAACTATTGTCTAGACTTTGGAGGAATTTGAGAATCTCTTCTCATAGGAACTTTGTGCAAAGAATTTCATTGTTAATTACCTTTCTTTGTTTTCTTTTTTTTTTTTTGTGGGGTGGGAGGGGGCTGCGGGCCTTGCAGCTAGATGCTCAACAAGGATAAAGAGATATACAAGGAAATGTTTTTCTATCTGATGAAAGAGATTTCTTCCTATCCAGGCCTTATACAAATTTGTCAAAATGAACAAACTTAGTTAACTCCATCGCTTCCATAGAAAAACATGGGTTGTTAAATAGGCAAGACTGAGAGTTCTCAACGGTGTAACATTCATATAGTTCAATAACTAGAAAATGGGGAAATTTTGTAAGACCAAGCTGTTATAGCCCAAAGGAGTTCAAACATTAAAGAACATGACAGAGACGTGTAGCACATCATCAAAGGCAAATATGAGAGATTAACTTGGTAAGATACAAAAGATTGAAATACACATTGAAGTTACCCCTTGGATCATCTAAATATATACATGTTTTGCATCCTCTAAATATATACACACTTTTCGCATCATGTTCAATAGAAATATTGCAAAATGTTGGTAAAAGGATGACTCTTGCATTCATATTCCTCAGAACATATTGCAAAGAAAGGCAAAAATAAGACAATTTCTTATAATTTTTTTAAAAGATGATGGCCTACAAAGGAAAAATGTAATTAAATGAAAATCTCTTTACCCTTGCCACCAACAATACTCCAAACACCATCGTTGTCTTCTTCAATCTCAGAGGCATTTGAACCGTCAATAGATAATTGTAGAGGCAGATCCTGGATCAAACAAAAAATACTTGTAGCAAACTACATAACTTTACGGGCATATGAGCAACAGTTGCAAGCAAGATAGAATTTACAATAACTATGCACCTTAACAAAGTGGTCTTTGATAGATGATGATTTAGCCAGGACCTCTAGACCGTGGACATAACCCTGGAACCTATCATCATCTCCATCAGTACCAGCCAATGATACTCCTCTTAAACCACGTGAATTGGAGTCACTGCTCAATGAGGAAGTCAAAGGCTTCTCTCCCACAATATCCCCATCAATGTGAAGCCACACAAGATCACTAAAAACCTAACATGAACACATCACCCCCAACCATGTCATAAACATCTCCAGAAAAAAAAGAAAATAACAAAAAAATGAGTGACAGAAATGAGAAGAATGAGCAAGTTAAAGAAGATTGGCACTAATATAAAGAGAAATCATCCCCTTCTTTCCTACCAAATTCTGTAAGCATTTGCATTTACTTTCTACGCTTGAATAATTGTGAATAATATAAATAGTTGTAAATGATATCATATGTTTAATTGTTTGTTCATAAGTGTTTTCTCTGCTTTATGAAGGTTGTCCCTCTAGATGCTTGCTGACTTTAGATCTTCCCATCATTATTTTTATCATTTAAAAGAATGTTACTTTTTAATCTTTTTATCTATGTTACTTGGACTCTTCTAAATATGTGATATACCCGTCACACTTGACACCCAAACAACGGTATGGGATATGTGTCTGATATGTCTAGTTAGACATGCATCCAATAAGCAGGTATAAATAATTGAGTTTACTATAGAACTATGCATAAGATGTTTATTTTATGTATAAAGTTTCTAAAAACCATTTTACCTTAAATAAATAAAATAAGTATTTAAAATATATGAAATCTAGCCATGTCCGAGTATCTTGGATATGAGAATTAGATGAATCTAACGCTTAGACACATATCCATACCCGACACCCGTACTTGAGTCCAAGTAACATAGCATTTTATGTCTTCCCATCTTCCCACTCTTTGTAAACGATTTACTAACCTGTTTATTGGCAATTACATTTCTCCCACAGCAACTAAGTCCTAACGTTTTGATATGTATTGAAGGTTCCAAGAGAAAGGGGGACAAGTTCAGTATCCTTAACCCTAAATCTGAAGAACTGTAAACAGAAATGGGGGGAAAAGTCAGTTTTCCTGATTCTAAAGCCTAAGGACTGGGATCCTTTAACAATAATATCATGATATTTGGATGCCAAGTCCAAAATCTAAGTCATTAATTCATAAATCAGTGCATAGCTTCAACCTTTGTTCTTTAAGCATAGAGTCCATTAAAACTTTTGCCAAAGTATAAATGCAAAACACAACACAAGGATGTCAAATAGATACAAGTCAGTTCCACTAGTTGATGAACCAAGGATACAATTTTTTAGAAAATGTTATGTGAGTTTATCTGATTAAGAATCAAGTATAAAATTGAAAACATGGAAGTAACCACAATTTATTAGTCAACTCTATCACATTGGTTTGGCTGTTTATAACATGCCTCGCATCCAACATGAACCCATTTTTCACGAGGGAAAACAATCTCGGCAGATGCATGTGGAACTTCTGTCCATGGAGTACAATTGCCAGGACTGGAAGCCTCTTTATGTAGAAAGAGCAGTGGTAAAACCTTCATTCTCTTCTTCTCATCCAACACAAGAAAAGGAACGCTGCATGTGATCTCTGAGCACATCTGCATACAAAAAATACATCAAATAAACCAGCCTTCCACCATGGAACAAGGATGGAACACAAGTAGAAGATGTAAGTGAAATGCTAAATTATAGGGAATTCTCATTAAAATACCATCTTTAGCCAAATAGTGGTTAAAAAGTATCACCAATGGCATAAGATGCATCCTATAAATATGATATGAATTGATCCACTATTTTGCAATGGAAATTGAGTGCTCATGAAAATTGCTCAGGCATGATCCTCAGAACCCATTCCTTTCTGATTATTAGTTCACAAGACAAGCTTCCATGTAGAGAAAAGCAAAACTGCTTTCCTTGATTTTTTATGCATCTGGTTGACAGGTAGAAGTGTGAGGCCAGCACGTAACTGTTTCCTTGGAAGAAATATTTCCCATCACACCCTTTTCTACTATCCACGCATTCATGATGATAAGGCGATCATAGTTAAAAACTACTAAAGATATTTTTTTATACATAAAAATTTATTTAAAATGAATCAAAGGGATGCCGCCCGTGCACATTCACAAGTATACCAAACCAGCTCAAGAAATAATTTTGATAAGTAAACCCGCTCTAAAGAAACATAGCATTGATTTTCTTGTTTTTCAAGTATAATACCCATCTGATTTCCCATTAATGTCTAAACTTTGGGGCCTATCTGAGTGTACAACACAAAAACTATCGATCAATGACAAGTACGAGCACCTAACATGGAAGTATTATCAGATACAGAAGAAAATAATTCAAGGCCATGAAAACAGAAATGGGAAATGAACTTAGCATTCTAAAAACGGAAGATTACCCAGAAAGTAGTGTGTGCGCGCGCGCTCGCAGACAGAGAGAGAGATAGGAGAAATTGAAACCTGACGGAGGACCGTGGAGGGAAACGGAGTGGAGTTGGAGAGGTAAAGCCAGAAACAGAGAGAGAAAGTCCCGTCTTTACCGTCGATTTCCAATCTAAGGTCCTTCAAAGACGAGTAATCGTCCTCCGCTCCTACATTGTTAGACCCCATGATTGTAGCCTTTCTGATCACTACCCCTAGAACCCCTCTCTCTCTACTGTCTGAACTCTGAACTCTCTTTTTCTCAAGAACCCATAGACATTGACGACGAGCGTCTCGCTCTCTCTCTCTCTAGATTCTCGTCCCTCTCTCTCGAAAAGCAAAAACGTAGTTTCCACTTTGGTGACGGCTGTTCAGTAACGGTTGGTACAGAGATCCCATACATTGCATCAACAAATGGACCTCCAGTCTGCCCAATAGCACAGTGACATGTCAGCGTAATAAAAAGTTTTTAGTAATACACTATAAAATTTGGGGTTATTTTGGTAATTAGAGCTCGCTAATTCTAGACCTTTTGACTCCAAGCTGTTATATTAAAAGATTCTCCATTTCAAGACACTTGCACCCCGTTTTCATTCCAACCGCCTTTTCATTACATATAAGACTTCCACTTCACTTGGATTGAGGGGTTGAGAGCCGAAGTTAAGAATTTTGAACGGAAAAATTAATTATATTGTGATTGAGTAATTTGAAAAAGAAGAGAAAAAGAAGTGGATGAGAGGAAAAGGAAGCTTATTTTTTAAGTTTTTTTTTCCTCCTTTCTCTTTCAAAATTAAAAGAAAATGGAGAGAAAGTAAAGTGTTTATTATTATTTTATTTTAAATATTAATTATATTCATCAATTTATGATTAAAAAATAAGATTAATTATAAAAACACTCTCTGAATTATAACTCAGTATCACTGAGACCCCTCAAACTCTAAAACGTAATAAATTGAACATTTCAATTATCAATTTGTATCAATTAAGTTTTTTTGTTGGCATTACATTAACAATTTATAAGGAGACTAAATAAAAAATTATCATGTAATTTAGACATGTTCACGAAGATAATTTTGTACATAAAGAATTTTTTTTTTTTTGTGATACTTGTCTAATGACTAAAATACTCCTTGTATTGTCTCTATATTTATATGACATTTTAAATAATATTCTAGTCATTAGGTAATTATTATAACAAAAAAAGTTCAATTTATGTATAAAATCATACTTTTGTGAACATATATAAGTCGAATACTAAGTTTTCATCCATTTTTCTAATGGATTACTAACAGAAAGAGTTGATTGATACAAATTGATTGTGGAATGAATTAGTTTGTTACGTTTTAAAATTTAGAAATTTATTTGTAATTGATCCTAAAAAAATATTAAGGTTTCATATTCAAGATATATATAATAGTAAAATTGTATTATATCCTCCATTTCTCTTTATTAATTTTTGTCAAACCAAACAAGAGAAAGAAAATGTCTCCCTCTCTTCTCTTTTGGTTATCCAAACAAGAGATGAATATTTAGTCTCCCTTTTCGTCTCCTCCCTTCTCTTTCCTTCCTAACTAGAACTTCTCTCCACCTTCCCTCCTTTATATTCAAACAAAGCGTTAAAGATCAAGAAAAAATAAAAAAAAACTAATTAATATTACAGTATTTGAAGGATTTACTTGGTATGTATTAAACAGCTCAAAGTATTAACTTCGTTTTCATTGGCTACCTATTGGTTATTGAATTTGTTTGGAGAAAGAAAAAGACAAAAGGGCCAAAAGAAAAACGAAAAAGAAAATAAAGGCAGCCAATTTCCCTTGTCAAATCTTAGATTCAAATAAGGATAGATTCAATTTTTAAATAATTAACAATAGCCTATACCTAATTTTTTGTAGACGAAGGAAATATTATGGGAAGTCAGTAATCACCATGGGCCTCGATTAATAAAAAAAACGAGGACATAAATTTTATCTCAGTCAAATGCTAAAAATGATATTCTTGTTCAAGGACAGCATAATCGTGTTGCCTACTCTATAGTTAAATTGGCAATGGTTTGTAATAGAAATAGGCTTTGGAGGCTAGATGATCATCAAATTTTCCAGGTTTGCCTTTCTTTTTAATGATTTTATTCTCATTTAATAAAAAGTTGCAAATTACCACACAATAGAAAGACACAAAATATCATGTACCCTCCTCGTCGCATATTTAAGCAATATAAAAGCCTTTCTAAGAACCTTCTTGAATGGTAACTTATATAAGGGCAATGTCACGTAAATTCAGCTAAGATATTGATCAGATTCATTTAGTTCTCATATTCAATAACATTAAAACATAGTTAAATTTTATATATCATAAATATTTTTTTAATTTCATAAATTAAAATGGTATTTATAAATTAATTATACAAAGCATACGTCGTACATAAAATCAAAGTCTAATGCATAGTTATATAGTAAACACAACTATTTATACAAATTTGTTAAGTGCATATTTAATTAGACATGTAGGGCACATATATCACACTCTTAACCAAATATTGAGTATTCGACACCGTACTTCACAAATTTAAAAGATTTTATGAAATATAGATATAAATGGGATTTTCGAAAGGGCTTGGCTGATCACTTAAGCCAATATTGATGAGTTCAAACTCTCTACAAGAAAGAGAAGTTAAAATAGGTTGACCTTTTTTGGGCCGATCATACTCTAATAATTAAGTTAACAAGCTTAATCAAGAGTTGAATAGATGAAAGCTTTATATACTTGAAGTTCATTGTCCATACCTTGCTCTTAAGGACTTTGGTATTTATAGTATGATTAATGGAGTGTTTTGCTCTTGGTCTACCAGAAGGTCATCATGACTTGATAGGTAGACTCCATCATTTGCCGTTGACTGACCGAATGCAGGTCCTGCCTTACCGTCGCTCAAAAATTCGACTAATCGGACGTGTGTAAGCACCCCATTTTACCCGCTCGGCAGTCTCCAGTCCGTTCAGACTTGTATTCAAGTTAATATAGACATATTTTGAGTTAAATCAACTTTTCAAACCTAATTCAATCAATTAATCGCTTCGCGGGCCTATCGAGCCCAAACAGAGGCAAAATAACCAGAGTGTCCTTGAGACATTGCTCGGTCCAATTTTAGTGGGCATGTCTTTTCAAAGACGGTAAGTCCCCATTTTAATCTCAAATCCAATTTCAAGTCCAATTTCAATTCCAAGTAAATTCGGCACACCTTTCGAGAAAGTTGATTCCTCAAGGCAGTTAATCCATCCTGTCGGGCACATTTTTCAAGAGAACTCTTTGGAACAGCAAGTCCCTTCAAACCTGTCAACCGAGACGAGACCTCAAGTCTCCGAGATGGTAGAACGGTCCACCTTTGGTGCCTGCAATGAAGAAATGTCTGTTTCGACACGCCTTTCGAGAAAGTTGATTCCTTAGGCGATAAGACCACCTAGCAGCTTCCCAAGATTAGGCACTCTCTGGAATGATCGAGACCCGTTAGAGTAACAAAAATACTCATAAACATCGCAACCGTTAGAGTGGCAGAAACACTCATAAACAGATCGACATTGGTGTTTACCCAAAAGGCAACCCAAGAGGGAAAGTGAATTGGGTTTTTCGAATATTAATGGCAATTAAGATTAATTAAAATTAATCTAATCAATCTAACAGTGATCAATCTGTAAAGCAAAGTAATCAAAGGAAGAATAGAAAACAGAGCAATAGAAAGAACACGATGAGTTATCGAGATTCAACCACAATCCGTGGTCTATGTCCTCACCCCAAGATCCCCTTGAAGTCTTCCTCCACTATGTAATCTTCAATTACAGATGGATGCTGATTGACCAAATGCTCAGCTCACTATTTACACAAGAACTTCTTCCCAAGTTCTTCAACCACTAAGTGGTTTTGTCCAAGGTTCACTCAAATTTACAAGAGTTTTTCTTCCGCAAGAAAACTATCAAACTCTCACTTACAGGTGTATAAAGATATACAAATGATTTTACAAACTCTTTATCAAGAGTGGATTGTACAATAAAAGCTCACACAGTGAAGACAAAGAGAATGTTCAGAATTTTCAGTTTAATCAGTCAGTGGATGTTGGTTTATTGTATCTCTTCTTGTATAAATGCAGTTTGAAGCTTGTATATAAACCCCTGTATTGATTAAGTCCGTTGGAGGTTATTGAGGGTTCATTTCATGCAAGTCCAGTCTGTTATAACATTAAAAAAAACTAGCTATTATCTCCCAGGTGTCGACTCTTGGTTCCATGTGTCGACTCATTTAGTTTGCATTTTCCAAATGTTGTCCACTATCTTCAAGGGTCGACTCTTCATTTCCATGAATCGACTCGTTGATCATTCTGTCTTCAAGTTATTTTGCTTCTGTCTTCATAGGTCGACTCTTCATTTCCATGAGTCGACTCTTTGCACAGAAATCTTGTTTCTGTCTTCATAAGTTCATTCTTTACATTCATGGGTCGACTCATTAATCATTTGGTCTTTAAGTTTTTGCTTCTGTCTTCATGAGTCGACTCTTCATTTTCATGAGTCAGCTCATTGCCAAGAAATTTTCATTCTGTCTTCCAATGATCAAGTTCATCTTCAGCAATATTATAAGATCTTCAAGAAGTCTTCTTTTTAGGGTATGATGATCAATCAAAGTCTTTAACTTATCAAAGTCATCTTCTATTCAATTTGGATTGAATCAATCATTTGATCATATTTTCTTAACTTCCAAACTGTCAGAGCTTCATTTAATCAATGTTGATTTCTTCTTCTTTGTTGCAAAACTTCCTTTTTCATTGTAGAGTTTTCTCTTTCATGTAAAGCTTCAACCTGCTTCCTTACCAATCTCTTGTCTTTGCTAGTAATTCTTCTTTCTTCTTTGGGATCATTCAATGAGACTTTTATAAGATTGATGAAGTCTTTTCATATATATTGTCTTCATTGATTCTTTATATCTCAAAAGAATTCTTCACTTTGGATTCTACGTAGAGATTATGCAAGATGAATTCTCTTCTCAAGCATCTTCCATCAAATTATCTTGAATTTGATCTTTGCAAACTTAATGAAGTCTTCTTTTGAACTGATTCAATTTCTTCACAATCAAATCATCTTCAACTGATCTTTGCACACTCTGATGAAGTCTTCAATCTTTTTTAAGTGCAAGTCAACTTAATTGAGTCTATGCATACTTGATGAAAGCTTATTTGAATACATTCAATCTTTTTGAATGCAAATCATTTGTTTGAAGTAAAAATAGGTGTCAATGCTCTATTTGGTTCATTTCATAACTCTTAGAGTCTATTGTTTGATCCTAAGCTTGTTGTGCATTCACTTTGACATATATTAGACTTAAGGTTGAATTTTAAGTCTAAATTATAAACTTTATTAATCTGCACACTAAGTAAATGCATTGGTAAAATAACACAAGGTTTAGTTATCATCAAAATCAACATGGGGATCAACCTTGAGTCAACAATTGGGAATTGCCAATAAACCCCTATGTCACAGGACCGTCGTCAGAGTGACGGAAACACTCAAAACTCAAGTCAACACCAGTGCCTACTAACCCACTCCGGTGAAAAATAACCAAATTGCCCCTAGGGCCATTTCCAGCACGTTTCTTGAGAAAGTACCTAAGTCCTCAGAATGGTAAGTCCACCCTTCCAAGATTGTCCTAAGGATAATCCGGCATGATTAGGTGCCTTCCAGTCAGTATCAGGTCAATTCTAAGACGTTCCGGTCAAGATAACCATTTTGCTCCTAGGCATCTGAGTGCCCCAGGAACCACACCGGATCTGGGTATCAAACTGGTAACCTCTTGGGGATGTTTCTGATAGTATCATTGGCCTTCCGATACATTTCTAGGTCATTCCAAGTCAGTTCCGGCAAGCCCGATGTAAAATGACCGTTTTGGCCTTGATGGGCCGGTCGCCTTTTCCAACCACATCGGCTCTAGGTCTCAAACCGGTAACCTCCTGAAACATTCTAGGTAATGTTTCCAAACCTCGAGTCTTCTTTTGGGATATTCCGAGTCTATCTCGGTAGCCTTTCGACCCAATTGACCATTTTGCCCCTAATGACCTGGTGAACCCCTCAACACATCTTGACATTATTCTTCAAGTCTACTACCCTCGAGACACTATTCTAAGGGTTCTTGTCCCTTTCTGGCCCTCCGACAATTCCTGGCCCTTTAAATCATTCCCGGACCTTCCGGAGTCACTCCTAGTGAAACGAAGCTAAAAATTGCATGGTAGTCACTAGTATAGACTCCCAAATCTTCTGAAAATACATTGCTTGCCGACCTTAAAACTTTCCTAAGTGGCTGGTGCCACTAGCAGTGGCACCAAGCCAAATTTTGGCAGGAGTAGCGCTAAAAGGAAATTTTACCTAGCACCATTGCAACAGGCGTCAGGTCAATCCTCTGTCTATAAATACAGAGCCTTCTCCAATATGAAAAGGGTTTGCCAACTCAGTCCAAAAACCTTCAGCTTCGATACACAGAGCTCGAAGTCCTCCCAAACCCTAGTTCCTTTTAAGTTCTTCAAACCCTAGCCTCCATATATAAACCCTAACCTCTATACACCAAACCCTAGCATACATACGCTCACATACACTCATATATACTCATATATTAGCCTCCAAAGCCTATATTGAAGACTTGAAGCACTGCAACTCCGAAGCTCCCGAAGATCCAAGCAAGCTCTTGAAGACTGATGTAAAGCAAAACAAAGATCCAAGTAAAGGAAGCAAGCATAAAAAAAGTAAATAAAATAAGAAGCAAGGTAGGTTTCCTATTTACGTTTACACAATTCTCCCCTCTCTCTTCTCTTTTAGAACCCACTTAGGTCTTTCTTTAATTTTAATCCCCTATCTTCTACTCCTCCTTTCTTACATGCTTGAAACAAGGGACTCCCTGATTCATGTGTAGGATTAGGCTATTGAAAGTCACCGTGTCGGGAGCTTTCTCTTAATCTAACCGGAGACCACGTGGGTTCGACCCCCTTGATTATGTGGTGAAATTTTTAACCTTGTACGTTCACAACCCCAATTTGCATTGTGCATATCAAGATTATGCATCTCTCCAAAATTCGTTTTCAAACTTTTTTTCAAAATTTGCATCAAACTTGTTTTCAAAACTTGCATTAAAATTTTCTTCTTCAAAACTTATTTTCAAAATCACAATCCTAAGGTGATTCTAGCCTTTTCATGGTTAGGGTTGCTGTCGAAAAATGTTACATTTAAAGTGATCAATATAGTCCATATTTTTAAATCCTTGTTATTTTCAAAACCACAATCCTAGAATGGTCCTAATCTTCCATGGTTAGAATCGTTTTAGGAAAGTAGAATATTTTTAGAGGCTTGTAAAAGTCTACATTCAAATCTCTTTCCAAATTGCTTTCCAAACTTATTTTCCAAAACCTCTTTTTGAATCCTCTCCAAAATCTCTTTTCAAATCTACTTTCTAAAATCTCTTCTCCAATATACTTTCTAAAAACTCTCTCTAATCTCCTTTCTATAATTATTTTCTAAAAATTCCCTTCACAAAACTCACTTTCCTAAAGGCTCTTTTTTTCAAATTTATTCCCAAAAGCTCTCTTCAAAATTTACTTTCTAAAAACGCTCATTAAGTTTCCTTCCTAAAAAAACTCTTTCCAAACATCCCTTTCCAAAAACTTTCTTTTCAAGTTTACTTTCTAAAAACTCCTTTCCAAGATCTCCTTCCAAAAATCTTTCTTTCCAAAAGTTCTACTTTTCAAAATCTCTTTCTTGGAGTCCAAGTTGAGCCCTAGAGCTAATAGTTAGGAAACCCTAATTTTCTTTCCTAAAACATGATTTCCAATCTTGCCTCAAAACCTATTTTTTACATCAAACTGTGGCCTTCCAAATCAGGGATTACCAAAACTTCATCTTTCCAATTCCATGTCAAATCAAATCCTTCGTTTTAGGAAACCAAATCCAATTTCCCATTTAGGAATCTAAATCCTATCCTCCGTTTTTGGAAACAAAATCAAATCATTTCCTTTTAGAAACAAAATCCAATATTTTGTCTTAGGAAATAAAAATCCAAATCATTCCTAATCTCATACATTCCTAAACCTTAAGTTTCCAAAACTTAAACTTTCAAATCTTTTCTTAAACTTTAAGCTTCTTAATCTTCCTAATTCCAACCTTTCCTAATTCCATACCTTTCTAAATTTCAACTTTCCAAATCTAAATTTTCAAATCTTTCTTAAACTCAAACATTTCCTAATTTCAAGTATTTCTAAAACTCAAATTTTGAATCTCTCTAAAATTTTAAACTTTCTAAATTTCAAATCTTTCCAAATACAAAATTTTCTAAATTCAAAACTTTCTAAAGTCAAAACTTTCTAAATTCGAAACTTTCTTAAGTTAAAACTTTTCAATTTCGAAACCTTTCCTAATTCAACATCTTTCCTAAAATGAAACTTTCAAAACTTTCCTAAAGTTAAAATTTTCTAAAACGGAACTTTCCTATTTTGAAACTTTCCTAAATCTGAGATTTTCAAAATTCAGTCTTTCCTAGATTCCAATTCTCCATATTTTCTAAATCAAACTTTCCAATCAAATCTTTCTTAATCCCAAGTCCTTCCTAAACCCTATCTTCCTAAGTCTAGGTTTCCCAAAACTCTGTCTTTCCAAATCTGGTCCAAGTTCTCTTCCAAGGGTCAAATCCTTTTTCAAGTTCAATTCTAGGTCTAAGTTCAATTTTGATTTCAAATCTTCTATTCCAAGTTCCAAATCAAACTCTTTGTCAGGTAAAACTTTTTATTTTTTATCAGACTCATGTCCGAACTACGACTGACCTAATTCTCAAAAAGAGATATGTAGGCAACCCTCATGGGTGCGGTCATAACTTTTTCAAGTTTCCAATTACATAACTTTTTTCAAGTTTTCAATTTCAAAACCTTTTCTTAAACTTTCAAATCCATAAATCTATTTTCAAATCTTTCTTTCAAATCAAATCAAATCTATTTTTACAAATCAAAGTTTTTTCTTACACTTGCATATCATGCATCATGTCAATTCCTTTCTAAAATTCTTTTCTAAAGTGGATAGTTTTGGATATGTATTAGTCAAAGACTCTAATGGGTGAATTTAGGGTGAATAGACATGTAGGTACCACAAAGGTGGGGTAGGGTGATGGCTTAGTGCGTCTTCCTTATATGTAAACAACCTCCGAACCTAGATCACTGTTTTCAAATACCAAATGAAGTTATTTTCAAAAAAGGCTTAAATTTTTCCAAAAAGTTGCCAAACAACCTCTTTTCTTAAAAACCCTCTTTTGAGGAAGTTTTCAAAATTATTTTTCAAAAACCCTAAGTGTGATCTTTGGATTATGCTTAGTTTTTAGGTGACCTAACTCACCTTAATCAAGTTAGGTAGTGACTCCAAATGTTTTCCAAAAGCCCTTTATTCAAAATAATTTTTCAATTCAAACCTAGTCGCACTCATTCTTCTAGGAGGATGAGTTCTAACGAGATAGTATAGTATTTTTTCCGCTTGTGTGTGTATTCCTCGAGTGTGAAAAATCTAGGCACGACAACGTGCAGGTTGACATCGCGTGGGGAGCTGCTAGCATATTTAATACAGGTCAACTCCGTATTTAATGCTCTGAGACCGCTAGCGGTGTAGGTTTACCTTCCGCGATTTTAGGCCTTGGTCGGCATCAAGTCAGCACACTTGGCCTAACCATCCTTTAGTATTAATTTGGGCAGCCCCGCAACCCAGCTTCAATTTGTGTTGGTTGGGCCTAATTCAATGGGTTGGGCCATGTATATTTATCCCACAATTGCCCCCCAGCCTTTGCGTCATTTTGAATTTCCAAACGACCAAGGGCTGCGCTAAGTCATAATGGCACCCCCTAAAGTATACGACCGTTTCTTTTGGTTACTTGGCCATGCGGACGGTGGGAATTTGAAGCTGTACTAATGGGACACCGCCGAATCGACGGTCGATGCGACGGTTCGATAGAGCTACATGATTGCTGTCGTTTTCCCCCACACGAACTGACGACTTGCATGCATATAAAAGGAGGATGCCATTTTTGGTGGAAGGCACTCCGTTTTACTTCATCTCTTTGTCTAACGTGTTCGTTGCCAATTTCGATTCCTACCACTGTAAGTCCCTTTAAGCCCGTATTTCTTTCATGCTCCTCTTTGCTTACCTTCTCATTTTCGATGGCTATCCCTTAATGCCATCTCGTCTTAGGAAAATGCTAGATGGTCCGGCGACCATTGCTACTTTTAGGGCTAGATATGAAATCCCGGCCGAGATCGGCTTAGAGCTAGTCGATCCCAGTGATCATCACATGGGGAAAACTAAGAAGCTGTTGCGCCCAGATTTTTCGCACTCGAGGAATACATACACAAGCGGAAAAAATACAGTATTCTCTCGTTAGAACTCATCCTCCTAGAAGAATGAGTGCGACTAGATTTGAATTGAAAATTGATTTGAATAAAAGGCTTTAAGAAAACATTTGGAGTCGCCACCTAACTTAATTAAGATGAGTTAGGTCACCTAAAAACTAAGCACAATCCGAAAATTACACCTAAGATTTTTGGAAACAATTTTGAAAATACTTCCTCAAGAGAGAGTTTTTAAGAAAACAGGTTGTTTGGCAACCTTTAAAAAATATTTAAGCCATTTTTTGAAAATAAACTCCATTTTGGTTTTTGAAAACAGTGATCCTAGGTTCGGAGGTTGGTTACGTGTAAGAAAGATGCACTAAGCCATCACCCTACCCCGCCCTTGCAGTACCTACATGTTTATTTACCTTAGATTCACCTACGAGAGTCTTCAACTAACAAATGTTCAATCCTATCCACTTTAGAAAAAGAATGTTTAAAAAGATATGATGCATGATATGTAAGTGCAATAAAAAAAAGGGAGTTGGAAAAATGATTTGGAAATAGAATTGAAAATAAATTGATTTGATTTAAAAGAGATTTGAGGAGATAGATTTGAAATAAGAAAGTTTTGGAAATTGAAAATAGAGTTTTGGAAATAGAAATTTGGAATTGGAAGCTTGGAAGAGATTAGGAAATTGGAAACTTGAAGAAGATTGTGGAATTGGAGATTTGAAAAAGGTTATGACCGCACACATGAGGGTTGCCTACGTGTCCCTTTAGAGGAATCAGGTTAGTCGTAGTTCAGACAAGAGTCCGATAGAAAATAGAAGGTTTGATTGGAAAAAGAGATGAATTGGAATTTGGATTTGATTTGAATTTAGAATAGAAGATTGGAATTTGGATTTAGAACTTAAAAGAAAGATTTGGACTTGTTTTGAAAAGATTGAGATTTGGGAATCCTAGACTTAGGAAAGATAGGATTTAGAAAAGATTTGAGATTAAGAAAGACTTGACTTAGAAAAGATTTGAGAAAAGATTTGACTCGAATACTGGACTTGGAAGATTATGGAAGGTTGGATCTAGGAAAGGTTCGCATTAGGAAAGTTCTGTTTTAGGAAAGTGTCATTTTAGGAAAATTCCATTTTAGGAGAGTTTTCGACTTAAGAAAGTTTCAGATTGGGAAAGATTTCGAATTAGGAAAGTTTCAACTTAGGAAAGTTTTGGATTAAGAAAGTTTCATTTTAAAAAAGGTTTTGAAATAGGAAAGGTTTCGTTTTAAGAAAGTATTGAAATTGGAAAGTTTTGAATTTGGAATGTTTTGAAATAGGGAAGTTTTGAAAGTAAGAAAGTTTTGAGTTTAGAAAGCTTTAAATTTAGAAAGATTTGAAGTTTAAGAAAAGTTTAGAATTTTACAAAGATTCAAAATTTGAGTTTTAGAAATTCTTGAAATTAGGAAAGGTTTGAGTTGGAGAAAAATTTGAATATTTAAATTTGGAAAGGTATGAAGTTAGGAAATGGTTGAATTATGAAAGATTTAGAAGCTTAAAGTTTAAGGAAAGATTTGAATGTTTTGGTTTCGGAAACTTAAGATTTAGGAAAGTATGAGATTAGGAAAGAGTGAATTAGGAAAGGTTTAGACTGGGAAGGATTGAGATTCCTATTTCCTAAAACAAGGGATTTGATTTTGTTTCTAAAAAGAGATGTTTTGATTTTGTTTCTAAAAACGGAGGATAGGATTTGGTTTCCTAAATGGGAGATTGGATTTGGTTTCCTAAAGGAGAAGATTTGATTTGGCATAGAATTGGAAAGATGAAATTTTGAAAATCCTAGATTTGGAAGACTATAGTTTTGATGTAGAAAATAAGTTTTGGAATCTTATGGTTTTGGGGTAAAAAAGGAGATTTTGGAAACCTAGGTTTTAAGGCAAGATTAAAAATCATGTTTTTGAGAAAGGAAATTAGGGTTTCCTAATTGTGGGTTCTAGGGTTTGACTTGGGCTCTAAGAAAAGAGTTTTTAGAAAGTAAATTTTTAGAAAGGAAGATTTTTAGAAAGGAGATTGGAGAGAGTTTTTTTAGGAAGGAGACCTAGGGAGCGTTTTTAGAAAGTGGATTTTGAAGAGAGCGTTTTGGAAAGGAGTTTTTAGGAAAGTGAGTTTCGTGAGGGGACGTTTTAGAAAACAACTTTGGAAAAGGAACTTCAAAAAGGAGATTGAAGAGAATTTTTAGAGAGTGTATTTGAAAAGAGATTTTTTTAGAAAGAGAGATTTGAAAAGAGAGTTTTTAGAAAGTATATAAAATATCTCACTTTCCTAAAACGATTCTAACCATAAGAAGGTTAGAACCACTTTAGGATAGTGGCTTTGAAAACAATGATTTTGAAAATATAGACAATATTGATCACTTTAAATGTAACACTTTCCTAAAGCAACCCTAACCTTGAAAAGGCTAGAATCACCTTAGGATTGTGATTTTAAAAACAAGTTTTGAAGAAGAAGATTTAATGTAAGTTTTGAAAACGGTTTTGATGCAAGCTTTTGAAAACAAGTTTAAAAACGAATTTTGGAGAAATACAAGATCATAATATGCACAATGCAAGTTGGGGTCATGAACATACAAGGTTAAAGGTTTCATGAAGGCTAGGGTTTAGCGAACCTAAGGGAGACTAGGGTTTTGGGAGGCTGCGAGCTCTATGTATCGAAAAGTAGGGTTTTTAGACTAAGTTTGCGGACCTCTTTCACGCTGGAGGAGGCTCCGTATTTATAGAGAGAAGAATGACCTAGCGCCAGGTCAAAAAGCCTTCTGGCACCACTACTAGTGGCCCCAGCAAGTTAGAAAAGTTTTAAAGTCGGCAAGCAACGTATCTTGAGAAGATTTGGGCGCCTGTACTAGTGACTACCATGCAATTTTTAGCCTAGCTTCACTATGAGTGACTTTGGCAGGTCCGGGAAGGATTTAAGAGATCGGGAATGGCCTGGAAGGCCTAAAAAGGGCAGGAACCCTTAAAATAGGGTCCTAGAGGTATTTGAGTTGAAAAATAAGGACAGGATGTGTCAGAAGGGTTGACTGGGTTATTAGGGGCAAAATGGTCAATCGGGCTGAAAAGCTGCCGGGATGGACTCAGAATGTCTCAGAAGAAGACTCGAGATTTGGAGACATTATTTAGAATGTTTCCAAAGGTTACTGGTTCGACACCCAGAGACGGTGTGGTCAAAAAAGGCGACCGGCCCACCAGGGGCAAAACGGTCATTTTGCACCTAGTTTGCCAGAATTGACTCGGAATTATCCGGAAAGGTAAAGAAAGGTTGAGAATACTATAGAAAGCATTCTCAGGAGGTCACCAGTTTGATACCCAGAGCTGGTGTGGTCCCCGGGGCGCTCGGACACCAAGGGGCAAAATGGTCATCTTGATTGGAAAGTCTCGAAATTGGCCCGAAACTAACTAGAAGGCACCTAATCATGCCGGATTACTTTTAAGAAAATCTTGGAAGGGTGGACTTACCATTCTGAGGACTTAGGTATGTTCTCGAGAAATGTACCGAAAATGGACCTAGAGGCAGTTTGGTCATTTTTCACCGAAGTGGGCTAGCAGGCACCGGTGTTGACCTGGGTTTTGAGTACTTCCGCCACTCTGATGGCAATCCTGTGATACAGGGGTTTGTTGGCAATTTCTTTTATCGACCTGTTTGTGAGTATTTCCACTACTCTAACGGTTGCGATGTTTGCGAGTACTTCCGCTACTTTGACGGTTCGCGATCATTCCTGAGACTGCCTGATCTCAGGAAGCTGCTAAAGGGACTTAGCTCCTAAGAATCAATTTTCTCGGAAGGTGTGTCGAAATAGACATTTCTGCGTTGGCGGGCTAGTAGGTACTAAAGGTGGACCGTTCTACCATCTAGGAGACTTAGAGTCTCGTCCCGGTCGACAGGTTTGAAGGGACTTACCGTTCCGAAGAAACTTTTTTCGAAAAACATGTCAGACAGGATAGACTTACCGTCTCGAGAAATCAACTTTCTCGAGAGAGGGATTGAAATTGGAATTGGAAAAGGGGACTTACCGTCTTCGAGAAGATGTGCCTACGGGATTGGACCGAACAACGCCCACAAGGGCATTTTGGTTATTTTGCCTCTATTTGGGCCTGGTGGGCCCACGAAGTGATGAATTGACTGGATTAGGACTAGAATTCTAGAATATGTCCATATTGACTTGAATTTAAGTTTGGACGGACTGTAGACTGCTGAGCGGTCAAAAATAGGGTGCTTACAGAATAGAGTACCCTTCCTGATCATCACCATTGTAGAAGGGGGCCTTAGGTTTCCCCTTTATCTTTTACTCCATAAGTTCATTGTAAAAAAGAAGGTGTCACCCTCCCAATTGTCGTCAAATGTATATAGGATCATCTTTGGTATGCTTGAACTTAATCGGCGCCTAGGTGTGAACCTAGGACTCGCCAAACTTGAATACTGTTACACACTCTGTAGGGTTGGGGGGAGTTCCAAAGTCTATCTTCGGGCTGTAGAGCAAGCCAAGGAATTAGTGAAGTGTCTACCCTCCTCCAGGAAGGGCGTTGACGATGTTAAAGTTTAGGTAACCGGGCCCTGGGTGTTAGGCTACCTTCCTGAGTGTGAAAGACCGACGTTTCGATGCTCTAAAGTTCCACTTGAGATAGGTTTGATGCTGACCTTTCATATTGTGTGTCTGATTTGATTTTAATGCGTGTCTGAACATAATCCTAATATTTTGTAGAAAAGAAGAAGCGGTCGAGGGCGCGAGACTGGTTTGTTAACTTTGTCGATCTGAATAAGACTCTGAACTTTCATGGTGAAGGCAAATTGAGAGACCTTGCTCGAACCAACCACATATTGCTAAACTATCCTCTCCGCTACTCGACGTTTACCGCTGACACGGGATCCCACAGAGCGTCCTCGTGGGTTTGGCTAAGCAAGGCATTGAGGGAGACTTCGAGGAAATTCCTGTCGGGATTGCTGTTGAAAGAGCCTGTCACACTACAGGAGTAATAGTTGCCATCCCTCCTCTGTCAGAGCCCGTTGTCGAAGAACTATTTGAACGTGAAGCCCGCTCTAAGTCGAACAGTTTGGCCTCGAGTTCGTCGCCCCTTACAATCCCAGACCACTGAATCAGATTATCTACCAGAACACAAGAATCCACTCCATCTCCAAACGGGGAAGATGAAATGAATTTGAGGGAGATTATGTTTACCGCAGCGGGCAAGCCACTAAAGATGACTGCCACGACTTTTGCTGACCTTTCGGCCGCCACTCTGGAGACTGCCCTAGCTGAGGAAGTCGCCCCTATTTAAAAGAAGCCGGTGACCCGGCAATAGAAGAAAAAGGCTCCTAAGGTTGTAGCACCACCTCCAGCTCCTAAAAAACCAAGGGTTGGTGCTAGCAAAGTTGTGGTGGAGGAAGTCGGAGAAGTGGTCACCGTTACGCCAGATATTTTGGGCCGACCTCTGACAACAGCTAATTCGATGATTGATCAAGTCGAGGTCGCTTTCGGCATCATTAAGAGCGTCCTCCAAAAGAAGGATGTCGCCAAATTGGGGGTGGCGAGCGATACTGTTATCTTTATGGGGGCCTTTCATGATTCTCTTTCGGTAAGTTGGAATTACCTTTCAATTCATTAGAGATTTTGCTCATATCATTTTTATGCAAACTTTAATTTTGGTGTAGGGTTATCTGAATTTACTGGAGGCAATAAGTCGCTATCGAAAACTTGTTGAGAAGCACGAGCACCTTATAGAGGTGCATGGTGGCTTAAAGAAAGAGTGGATCGATGCTAACAAAGATCGAGTCACTTTCAGGAAAGAGGTTGAACAGGCGACTGTTGAACTTAAGATGGTGAAGGCAGACTATAAGAAGAGAGACAGGGAAGCGGCCGATCTTCGAAAGCAAAATGATGTGCAGTCTGTCAAGCTGTATAGGGCTAAGTCAGAGATCGAAGCTCTCTCAGCCGAAGTGGCCAAGCTAAAGGCAGAGAAAGAGGCCATCATGATGAGGGGCGAAAAAAGGGCGGCCAGCAACCTGGCCATTCAGATGGCGGATCTAAACCGTAGCATCTTCCGAGAGGGTTGGAACGGTGCCTTTATCTTCACTAATCTGGATAAGTCCTCCGATGTCCGACACTTGTGCCCTGACTACTTCGACACTACTGAGGACGGTGTTGTCGATCCAAACAAAGTGATAACAGATAACTTGCTTTGGAGGCTGTTGTTGAAATGGAGAAGGCTACTGCTAAATCATTTAAGGCTGCAGAAGAGGCTGCAGATAACTCGGCGAAGCCGTTTGTGCAGCTAGGGGAGAAGTTGGCAGAGGAATAGAGTTATAGTTTTCCTTTTTAGGATTTCTTTTTGTAACCAACCTTCCTATCTTTAATGAAAGTCTTGTTTTGCCTTCGTCTCGGTATTACTTTCTCCAGGCCTATCGTAAGAAGATGTTTGGCTCTTTTTGATTGTTGAAAGTTTATAAAAGTTTGGAATGAGACCTTTGTTTGCAAATAAATTTTTACCCTGTCCTAAATAGTCTAGGATCAGGACCAAGATTGACACTTAGTTTTTGTGACCTTCATTGGTTGACCTGTCCTACTTGGATAGGACCAAGTTTTGACACTTGGTTTTTGTGACTTTCATTGGCCGACCTGTCCAACTTGGACAGGACCAAGTTTTGACACTTGGTTTTTGGTCCTATAGTGCTTTGAGTAGATTCGTTTGAACAACTTCATATTCTATTGATCTTATAAAAGCTTTACACACTTGTTGAGTTGTTACATCATATGGGATCCCGCATTACTGGTAGAACTTCTTCAAGTTGTTTGCATTCCAAGGCCGAGGCAGCTGTCTTCCCTTTTTGACAATTTCCAATTGGTATGCGCCAATGCCGACCTAGGATGCCACTCGGTAAGGACCCTCCCAGTTGGGGCCGAGCTTGCCATCCGCGGGGTTCTTTGTTACCCCCAGCACTTTTCGTAACATTAGGTCACCTGGAGCAAAGTTCCTCGGACAAACCCGTTTATTGTAAGAGCGTCTTAACTGCTGCTGACATCCAGTGAGTTTGATCAAGGCAGCTTCTCTATTTTCTTTGGCAAGATCCAAATCTTTTGCCGTAGTCTGGTTGTTAAGTCCGTTATTGAATGCTGCCGATCTGATCGTTGGTAGCCCTACCTCTAAAGGTATGACTGCTTCCACCCCGTAGGCCAAAGAGAAGGAGGTCTGGCCAGTAGATCTTCTTGGGCTGGTTCTATAGGACCACAGGACGCTGGGTAGCTCCTCTATCCATTTCCCTTTAGCCCTCTCTAGCTGCTTTTTAATCCCATTAAGCATGGTCTTGTTTGAAATCTCAGCTTGCCCATTACACTGTGGGTAGGCCGGTGTTGAATAATAGTTTCTAATCCCGAGTTCTTCACAGAACGATCTGAACATGTTGCCGTCAAATTGGGTGCCATTATCTGAGACAAGGGCATGAGGTATGCCGAACCTCGCCACTATGCTTTTCCAATTGAATCTTTTAGCGTCGATTTCTCTGATGTTTCACAAGGGCTCCGCCTCCACCTATTTAGTGAAGTAATCTATCGCCACAATGAGGAACCTTTTATTCAATAGAGCTTGGGGCAAAGGCTCGACGATGTCTAGTCCCCACTAGGTAAAAAGCCATGGATTGGTAATGGTTGCGAGATCCTCGACAGGCTGATGTATAATTAGAGAGTACCTCTGACATTTTTCACATTTTAGGACGTATTGGGCAGCGTTTTTCTGTATATATGGCTACCAGTATATTTGTGAGATAGCTCGGTGTGCCATCGATCTTCCACTCACGTGACTTCCACATATTCCTTCATAGATTTCAAATAGGACGCCCTGCACCTTATCTAGGTGGACACAGTACAAGTAGGGACCTGTGAAGGACCGCCTATAAAGTTCATTGCTTGGTGATAGCCAATATCTGAGAGCTGTGTGTTTGATTTGTCTAGTTTTATTTTTATCCTCTGGTAGCTCGTCTTTGTCGAGATAGGAGATAATTGGGTCCATCTAGGATGGTCCCAACTGTTCTACAACCAGAGCTTGTTTTTTCTTATGAAATATGCTTGATCTGGCTAAAGTTTCTATGTTCATTGTTCTTTTTGACCCTGACTTCAGGGCTGTTGCTAATATTGCCAGAGCATCAGCATGATAGTTATTGTCCAAACTGATCTGGCGGAGTTTGTAACTGCCAAATTTGGTGAGCAATTCCTTAGCTTTTGCTGGGTACTGCGTCATTCTTTCATTTTTCATTACGTATTCTCCCATAATCTAGTTGACAACTAACATGGAGTCCGAATAGAAGATAATCTCGGCAATTTTTAGTTTGATGGCTCAACGTAGTCCGGCAAGAAGTGCCTCGTATTCAGATTCGTTGTTTGAGGCAGCGAACTTAAGCTTGATAGCTTGTTCAATGGCCAAACCATTTGGTGTAATGAACACTATACCCAATTGTAAGCATCCCATTTTTGCCCGCTCAACAATCTTCGGCCCAATCGGGCTCAGTTTTCAAACATCGCAACACGTGCAGGCTCAAGATAAGCCTTCCAATCTCCAACCTAGTCAGCGGGTCACTTCTCGGGTCCACAAAGGCTTGCTAGAGCCATAAGCATCATCCTTCTAAGCAACTTTCCAGACCGGGCGGTCTCGAAAACCGACGCCATCTAGGTAGCTTCCCGAGATCGGACGATCTTGGGGACCAACACCTTATCAAATTCTAGACAGTTCACTTCTGGCTCCTGCTAGCCCACCATTGTAAAATATCTATCATTTAGTAGTTCTCTGAGACCAGGCATTCTCAAGGACCAACACCACCCTGACAGGTAGCTTTCTAAGACCAGGCGTTCCTAGGAACCAACACCACTCTATAGGTAGCTCTCTAAGACCAGACATTCTTAGGGACCAACACCTCACAGGTAGTTTTCTGAGGCCGAGCGGTCTTCGGAACCAACACTTAGGTCAACATTGGTACCTGCTAGCCTGACTCGGTGAAAAATAACCAAACCTACCCCTTGGGTCTCCAGACACGTTTTGAGAAAGTTCAAAATCCCTTAAAATCGTAAGTCCACCCTTCCAAAGTGTTACTGAACTGTTAGGCGCACTCCACACTCCATCCGATTCCATTCTGGTTAACTACAGTCAAAATGACTGTTTTGCCCCTGAACGCCCCAACTCTGAACAAACCCCACCGAACGGTAAAAGACTCTCCCAAAACCATCCCTGAATGACCTGGCATGCTTAACACAACACTCCGAATCATTCCTGACCGTTTTCAAACAAAACTAGCCAAAATGACCATTTTGCCCCTAACTGCCCAAACGCACCCCAAAACAACACCGTTCCTAGGTTACTGAACAACGGATCTTGTCATGAACTCCCGTTTAACCTAAGGAAGACATCATAATGTTAAACACACACGACTCAATAAAAGTTCCCTGGAGCATCTCGCAAACACTCTGCCAAAATTATCTTTTCCCCCGATTCCCCGATTATAACGCACCGTCAAATGACTCGAGAAATGTGTAAACCAAGGAATTCCTAGAATCTCGTCCATAGGTCTTTCCATCGATACGACTCGATCGGATAGATCGCTTCCTGTAGCCCTTCATCATATGGCACAAAGACTGCAACTTTCGGCAACCCCTGGAGCGTCTCGCAGACGCTCTGCCAAGGTTGACTTTTTCTCCAATTCCCTAATTGAAACACATCGTCAAACGACTTGAGAAATGCATAAATTAGGAAATTCCCAAAAGTATTTCCGAAATAATTTCCATTAGTACGGTTCGATCGAAAAGATGACTTCCCGAAGGCCCCGATCACACAACACGAAAACAGCTACTTTCGAACACCCTCAGAGCATATCACAGATGCTCCGCAAAGATGTCCTTTTATGCACGCTTCCCGAGACGATATCCCGCACTTCCGAACACAAATTAAACTTTTCAAAAATATTAAAGTTCACGAGAAACCCTAGGAGAACATCGAAGGTGTAACCGATTTTCCCGAAACCTTCCCGGTTGGCTCAATTATCGAGACAAAGTTTAGACAAACACTCCTGGTGACAGAGCGTATGCTACATGCGCTCAAATTTTGATTAGATCAACCAAATTTTGATCAACCGTTGAGATTTAACCAGTGCACAAGGTGCCACGTGTCATTCTGGCAATAGAACAGTACATGTGCATGTGCTACTTGCGCCAAGAAAAATTTTGGTTAGGTGCATGTAGCACATGCGCCAGGCCTGTTCCAGTTTGCCTCTAAATACCAGACCCCCCTTTGCATATTCCAACTCTGAAATTGATGCGAAGCTCTACTGAAACTGCTCTAGAACCTCGAATCCCTACATATATTCCACCCCTCCAACATTTAGGCTAGATTTCACCACCCTCAATCCTATACACTTCACCTACAAAGCCTTATACATCATTAAACACTCACTTCCAGCCCTTCAAGCCTTCTTGAAGTTATTCAAGCTCCAATTAAGATATTCATTGAAGACTACAAGTGTGTTGAAGGCAAAAGGTGGTATCCCTTTTACATTTATGCCTTCCCCCACTCTTCTCTTCTCCCTCCTAGCCTACTTAGGCTATTCTCTATTTTAATCCCTATCTTCAACCCCCCTTTCTTACATGCTTGAGCCAAAAGGGCTCTTAGATCATGCATAGAGGAAAGCAAGTGAGAGCCACCATGTAGAGGAATCTCTCACTAGCCTACTTTAAGATGGTATGACCTAGGAGCCTCTTGTTTATGTGGTATAGCCTAAAAGCCTTGTATGTGCTCATAACCTCTTGCATATTACTATCTTGATCATATCTTGTGTGCTTGGCTTCATTTTCATGCTTATCACCATACCCTACAATGCTTACATTACTCTTATTTCCATGCCATTTCCAAGCTCTATATTTTTTTTCAAAAAATGGTTCCAAAAGTTGACTCCTTGAAGCTTAGGATAAGACCTTAGAATTCATGCCTTAGATAATTTCTTACTAACCCCCTAACTCCCATTTTGGCATCATGGCATTTTAATTTGCATAAGGATTGCTTTCTAGCTCCCTAATTTTTAAGGTTTCTATTCTTTTAAGTTTAGTGGTTGGAATGGCCCCATGGAATCCTCTCTGAGTGGTCTCCCTTTTATTTGGCTATAGGAACCCTCTCTTGATAGAATGGTCTTCTTCAAAAATGGCTTTCAAAATCTTTCTCCAAAAACGGTTTTCGAAAATTCACTCTCTCTCTCTCTTTACATTGAAAAGGGTACTTTAAAAAGTTGTAATCATCATGTTGATTTTTGGATCCCTTATACTCTTGTCAAGATAATGGTTATAATGGCCATGAGAAAACCTTCCGTGGAATGGTTTCCAAGCATCACCCATATAAACCATACTCTTGGCTAGAGTCAAAATTTTCATGGAAATGATCTTCAAAAAGATTGCCTACCAAAGTTTATTGCATAACATGTTTTGTTTTTCAGAACTCTTTCCAAAAGTACATCAAACAACCTTTCAAAATCATTCTTCAATCTAACCATAGGTTAACTTGACCCTAGTTGTCCAACCCTAGGTTAACTTGACCCTAGTTACCTAACCCTAGGTTAACTTAACCCTAGTTGTCCAACTCTAGGTTAACTTGACCCTAGTTATCCAACCCTAGGTTAACTTGACCCTAGTTCACCCACCTTACATTAACTTAACTCTAGTTAGTTAACCCTAAGTCATTTCAACCTTAGGTTAACCCTACTCTAGTTAGTTAACCCTAAGTCATCTTAACCCTAGGTTAACCTAATCCAAGTTAATGAACCTTAGGTCACCCTTAACCATAGGCAAACCCAACATAGGTTAATATGCTTCAAGGTTCCAACTCATGAACCCTTTTTGAATGATCTTTTAATTTTAAACAATACTCATTACCCATTTTTCCAAAAGCTTCAACCTTCTTGAGATTTCAAAAACCAACTCCAAGATATTTTCAAAAATGTTTTCAAAATATCACAAGCCTAAGGTCTCCCTTACCCTCTTATGGTTAGGGACCCCAAAGAAAGGTGACATATCAAGAACAACCTCCAAGGTTGTTCATATTAGGATTTCAAACCCTTAGCCATTTTTCAAAGACCACTATCAAAAATTAATTTATCAAAACATTCCAAAGTCATACCTCCAAGGTTCTCAAAACAAGACTTCAGAAACATTTTCAAACTCTCTTGAGTCATTCCAAATCACGTTCCAAAACTCCCTCAAATTGACCCAAAAACATTTTTAAATCACTCTATCATCCAAATTTCAAGACAAAACTTTTTAGACCACAAAGTGTCTTTAACTTTCCTAAAGACCACAAAGTGTCTTCAACTTTCCCAAAGACCACAAAGTGTCTTCAACTTTCCCAAAGACCACAAAGTGTCTTCAACTTTTCTAAAGACCACAAAGTGTCTTCAATTTTTCCAAAGATCACAAAGTATCTTCAACTTTCTTGAAGACCTCAAAGTGTCTTCAAACTTTCCTAAGGTCCTAACGCGCCTATTTTTTGTGGGGCTCTTGCCCGAACTACGATTGACGTGATTCTTGCCAAATGAGATACGTAGGCAACCTAAAATGGTGCGGCCATAACTTCCATTTCAACTCCAGTCCCTTTTTCAAAAGTTCCTATCAATCCAAAGTTTCTATCCCAAACCCTTTCAAGCTCCCATGTTTTCAAACTTCTTCCCAGAAACTTGCATCATGCATCATTTATCCGAAAAATGATGACTGAACCCTATTTTCAAAATTCTAAAAGTGGATATTAAGTGGACAATGGTAACTGGTTATTCTAGTGAGTAAACAAAAGGGTGATTAGACATGTAGGTACCGAAAAGGCGGGGTAGGGTGATGATCTTAGGATATCTTCCCTACACGTAACCAACCCCCGAACCATAGATTTCTGTTTTCGAAAGACCAAAATGGAGTTATTTTCAAAAAGGGCTTAAATCTTTCCAAAAGTTGCTAAACAACCTATTTTCTTAAAAAAAAAATCCTATCTTGAGGGAGTTTTCAAGGTCTTTTCCAAAAACCCTAAGTTTAATCTTCGGATTAACACTTAGTTTTAGATGACCTAACTCACCTTAATCAAGTTAGGTGGTGACTCCTATTTTTCTACAAAGTCCTTAATCAAACCAATCTTCAATTCAAACCCAGTCGCACTTATCCTTCTAGGAGGATGAGTTCTAGTGAGAGAGTTTCATGTTTTTTGGTCTCCAAGCCGAAAGGACCTTGGCCACCCAAAAACCGAGGTGCGACACCAATCCTGCCCCCTGATCATTGGAGGCTCCGTTGACGTAGAGTTTCCAATGATCCGCATTCTCCAAAAGATCCAAGTATGCATAGACTGATCATTGGAGGCTCCGTTGACGTCGTTGTGCTGTTGAGCAGGAGGTGGTGTTTGGTCGGCTTCGGGTAGTAGTTCAACAAAGAATTCGACAATAAAGTTTGTGTTGACTCAAGGTTGATTCCCATATTGATTTTGATGATAACTAAACCTTGTGTTATTTTACTAATATTTACTTAGTATGCAGATTAATAGAGTTTATAATTTAGACTTAAAGTTCAATCTTAAGTCTAATACTTGTCAAAGTAAATGTACAACAAGTTCAAGATCGAGCAATGAATTCCAAGAGCTATATAATGAACCAAACAGAGGATTGACACCTATCTCTACTTCAAACAAATGTTTTCTATTCGAAAAGATTGAATGTGTTCAAATGAAGTTTTTATCAAGTATGCATAGACTCAATGAAAATTGATTTGCACTCAAGAAAGAAGAAGACTTCATCAAAATGTGCAATGATCAGTTGGAGATGAATTGATTGTTAAAGAAATTGAAAATGCACAAGAGAATACTTCATCAAGCATGCAAAGATCAATTCCAGATTATGTAATTGAAGTTGCCTGAGAAGAAGACTCACAATAATTGTCTGATCGTTACATGGAATCTAAGTGAAGAATTCTTCTACAATATAAAGAATCAATGAAGACTAGATGTATGAAGAGATTTCATTAAGTTTGCAAAAGTCTCATTGAAGTGATTTTAAAGAAGAAAAGAAGAATTGCTAGCAAAGAGAATAAATAAGAAAAGAAGCATTGTGAAGCTCTACATATTTCAGAAAGCTTGGCATTGAAAGAGAGTGTTCTACAATGAAAGAAGAAGCTTTGCAAATGAAAAAGAAAAGATCAACATTGATCTAATGATACTCTGACTGTTTAAGAGTCAAGAGAAGATGAATGTCAAATGATTGATTCAATCCAAATTGAATAGAAGTTAACTCTGATGAGTTAAAGAAGTTTGATTGATTATCATACCCTAAGGAGATACTCCTTGAAGATCTTATACTGCTGCCAAGATGATTTGAATCATTAGAAGATATAATGAAGATTTCTGGGCAATGAGTGGACTCATGGAAATGAAGAGTCGCCTCATAGAGATAGAAGTAAAAGGCTTAAAGATTAAATGATCAATGAGCAGACTCATGGAAATGAAGAGTCGCCTCATGAACACAGAAGCAAAAGCCTGAAGACCAAGTAGACAATGAGTGGACTCATGGAAATGAAGAGTCGCCTCATGAACACAAAAATAAAAGCCTAAAGACCAAGTAGACAATGAGTGGACTCATGAAAATGAAGAGTCGCCTCATGGAGACAGACGCAAAGGCTTGAAGATAAAATGATCAATGAGCGGACTCATGAAAATGAGGAGTCGCCTCATGGATACAGAAGCAGAAAACTTGAAGCCCAAAAGAGCAAAGAGTATATCCTTTGATTTAAAGAATCGACTCATGAAATTTGAAGTAAGTTTTCTGTACAAAGAGCGGACTCATGAACTTGTAGAGTCGTCTCGTAACTACCGAAGCAAAATGACGTGAAGACAAAATGAACAAGGAGTCGACTCATTGTTATGAAGAGCGGACTCATGAAGACAGTGAACTACATTTGGTAAATGCAGAAGTAGAAAGTGTCGACTCTACAAGCCTGGAGTCGACCCCTTGAATATAACGGCCAATTTTTCTAAAGTTACAACGGATTGGACGTGCATTAAATGAAGCCCAACTACCTCTAACGGATGGAATCAATACAGGGGTTTATATACAAGCTTCCAGCTGTATTTATAACAAGGAAGATAGATAAGAAAGAGAATCACTGACTGATCAACCTGATATTCCTGAATATTCTTCCTGTTTTTGTTTGTGAGCTTTGATTGTATAATCTACTCTTGTTAGAGAGTTTGTGAGTTACTTTTATACTCTTATACACTTGTAATTGAGAGTTTGAGAGTTCTCTTGAGAAAGAAAAACTCTTGTAAGTTTGAGTGGAGCTTGGACAAAATCACTTGGTGATTAAAGAACTCGGTGAGGAGTTCTTGTGTATAGTGAGCTGAGCACATTGTTAATCAGCATCCCATTTGTAATTAGAGGTTACATTGTAGAAGAAGATTTCAAGGAGGTCTTGGGGTGAGGATATAGACCACGGTTTGTGGTTGAACCTCGGTAAATCTGTGTGTTCTTTCTTGTGCTCTGTTTTCTTTCCTTTTTCTGATTATATTGCATTGCATATAGATTGATCACTGTTACATTAGTTAGATTAATTTTAATTAATCTTAATTGTTATTTATCTTCGAAAAACCCAATTCACTCCCCTCTTGGGTTGCCTTTTAGGCCAACAATTTGCAAGCACCTACCTTTTCACAGCCGATCTTAGATGGAACTTGATGTCAAACTCCCCCAATTCAATAACTCATTTTTCCAATCTTCCAGAGAAGTTGGCCCTCTTGAGGAGAGGATTGAGCTGGTAGTCTGTGAAGATGTTGATGGTACGAGCTCTAAAGTAGTGCACCAATTTGCGGGATGCCACTACCAATGCGAGTGCCAATTTCTGTAGGGGTAAGTACTTACTTTCCGCCTCAAGAAGAGTTTTGCTGACATAATAGACAGGCAACTGTTGCCGATCTTGTTGCCTGAGTAGTACGGCACTGATTGCACGCTCCGATACTGCGAGGTAGAGGAAGAGTTCTTCATACTTGAGTGGGGTGGAAAGTAAAGGTGGCTGGGTCAAGTGTGTCTTCAAATCATTGAGGGCTTGGTCACATTTCGAAGTCCATTTGAACTATTCACATTTTTTTAAAAGCTGGAAGAATGGTCGACACTTGTCTGAAGATCTGCTTATGAACTTGTTGAGTGATGTTGTCATTCCAATAAACTTCTGTACTTCTTTAGCATTCTTCGGGGCCTGAACGCTCTAGATTGTGCTGATCTGTCGCGGGTCCACCTCAATGCCCCGATGTGTAACCAAAAACCCCAGGAATTTCCCTGAGCTAACTTCGAAAACGTATTTTGAGGCGTTTAATCTCATTTTGTACTGCTTGGTACGCCTCCAGATGTGCTTCACAACCAGAGTCACTCCGCAAGAATACGGAGGTCACAAATATAGTAAAACCGGAGAATCCAGTGTCGTTCTCTCCCAAGGGAATTCTACAAATATAGCAATAAAGGTCAACTAGCACAGGCACTTATCTTGATGGATTGCAAAGGAAAATTCTTTTCTTTTTCTAACATAAAAAAGACCAAAAATTTGTTGATTTTGAGATGATGGTTGTTCTATGATTAGTGCAATAACTTAATAATTGATGAAGGCAATAAAATCTAGTTTTATGTAATTAGAGAAAAGCTTCGACATGCTTGTTTCAATTCACCAATTCACAACAAGGGTTTCCAATAAGAGGTTTATAACTCAAATCAAGATATCGCACCTTGGATTCTTGATTTGGAAAATGTCGACTATAAAAATGTGAGTTTTTGTTTGATTGAGCATAAAGAAGAAATTTATGATTGGCACCCTAGAATCAAACCTTAGACATGTGCAATACCTATACCAAACATTGATTTGTGTATAAATATTGCCAAGGGGTTATGAATCTAAGTTTTTCTAATGAATATCACGCTAAATCAAATGGAACCATGGAATTTTAAGGATGACTTTAAAGTTCATACAACTCATTTTCAACCCTTTGAAGATCTTTGGTGAATCTTCACAACCACATCCAAGGGGTATTTAGCAACTAAAATCCATGTCAAAGAGCATAAAAGAAGACAAATCTACCATTAAAGTATGTAGAACTAATGTTTGGTTGCTAGGAAAGTGAGAGAGAATGCTAGAAAGAGTAAAGAAAAATTCACTTCATATATATAACATTCATTTACAAGGATCCAAAAGCAATAAATGACAACATTACAAAGCATTAAAGTAAATCTAACTAAAAACCTTACAAAATATCAAAAGTTCTACTTTGGAAACTCCTCCTACTATCCAGATCTGTAGATTTTCGACCTATTCTGCTTTGTCCAGTATATACAGCTTTTATATTCAACAGAAAAACAGACTCTGTACAGACTGATCGATCGATGGTGGCATCCGATCAAACGGCTGATCGAATGGTGAATGGCGATCGATCGCCCGATCGAACGCAAAACCAACGTCTCTGAAGTTTGCATTTGTGTCGTCTGTTGAGGGAGTTCTGACGTCATCGATCGAACGGCCGATCAATTAGAAAAGCTCCCTCTCTAAAGTTTGCTGCAGAGGGTCGAACAGAGATCTCAGATCGACCGGTGAGTCTGGCGATCGATCAGCCGGTCGAACGTTCTGTGGACCGTTCGATCGTACGATCAATCGGTCGGTCATATCAATTTTTGCCCGTTTGCCTTGGTTTAAGCTCCAAGTCCTGTAAAAAGTGCACAAAAAGGGTTTTAATGCATTTTAGGAGTTAAAACACTAAATTAACATTAAAATTCAACTAATCAACCACCAATTTAGGCCTAGAGATTACTATTTCTGAGAGTAATCACTACTTTAGGATGCTGAGTACTTCTTTTAGATCTTCCAGATGGGAGTTGCTGACTTTGCTCTTCACCACCATATCGTCGATGTAGACCTCCACAGTGTTGTTGATATGGTTTTTGAACATCTTGGTGACCAATCGTTGGTACGTAGCTCCGACGTTCTTCAGACCAAAGGGTATTACTTTAAAGCAAAATATAACCCTTGGAGTGATGAATGTCGTCTTCTCTTGATTGTCGAGATGAAGGGAATCTGGTGATTACCCCAGTAAGCATCTAAGAAACTCATCCTTCCGAAACCAGCTGTTGCATCCACGGGCTGGTCGATCTTGGGGAGGGGGAAAGGGTCCTTAGGGCATGCTTTGTTCAGATCAGTGAAGTCCACACAAACACTCCACTTGCCATCCTTCTTCTTCACCACCACCATGTTTGAAAGCCAGCTCGGGTAATGGATTTCCTGAATTGCCCCAGCTTCCAAAAGTTTTTCGATTTCTTCAATAACAGCGTCCACATGCCGTGTTGCCACCCTCCTCCCTTTGTGGACCACAGGTTGACATTTTGGGTCTACATTTAGCCTGTGGCAAGCAACTTTGGCATCAATCCCAGGCATATCATAAGGAGTCCAGACAAACACCTCAAGGTTTTTTGTTAGCAACTCGATCAGAGAGTTCTCCTCAATTTTGGACAAGGATGTGCTAATGACGAAGTACTTATCATCCTGCTGATTGATGTATATCTTTTTTAGCTCTTCCACAACCTTATTCTTCGGTGTCTGCCCCACATCGTTGATAGTAGGGGTGTCCTCGTGTAGCTATCATTTGCACTTTTTCAGCTTTTGTCTTTGTGGTGCATACTATCAGGAAACACTGTTTGGCAGCCACTTGGTCTTCCCTTATTTCTCCCACTCCACTGGGAATCGGGAATCTGATTAACTGATGGTAGGATGAGGGAATAGCTTTCATGAGGTGTAACCAAGTTCGTCCCATGATTGCACTATAAGGGGAAGGCACATTGACTACCAAGAATTCCGTCTGTAATGTAATTCCCCCAGCAGTCACTGGAATCGTTACCTTCCCCAAAGGCTAAACTGGGTCTGAGTTGAATTCGACCAACGGGTTGAGTGATGGCTGGAGGTCAGACTCCTTGAGCTCTAATTTTTTAAATAGGCTATAATACATGACTTCGGATGAACTTCCTTGGTCAACGAGCAGCCTTCTCACGTCATAGTTTACCATTCTCAATGTAACAACAAAGGCGTCGTTATGAGGGGTCTGCACCCCCACGAGGTCCTCATCAGTGAAGGTAATAGATGCAGGGCCATCACTAACCTTAGCCTTTTTGCTCGGGGGTTGTATCTGCATTACTTCCCTTACGTGTGTAGCCTTTTGTATCTCGGCTTGGTATTTATGTGGGTCGACGGTTCCTGGTTCAGCCGAACCGTGTAGCACATTGATTACTCTGACCGGTCTTGCTTCAACCTCCTTATGTGGCACATCTTCCAGTCGTGGTTGCTCGGCTTCACTTTTTGTCTTGTCTCAATCAATATATTGATTGAGATGGCCAACCTTGGCTAAATCTTCCAAATGGCTCTTGAGATGCAGACACTGTTCCGTCGTGTGCCCCTTTTCCCGGTGGTAGGAGCAGAACCTCTTTTGATCTCGGGACACTAAGTCCCCTCCTAACTTCAGGAGCCATTTGAAAAATGGTTTGTCACGGATCTGGGGCAAGATTTTATAGATGGGATCCTTAAAGACTATGTAAACCCCATCATTCACCTTTCTTTCCCGGCTATTGTCTTCTTATCGGGCCTTCTTGGCTTCCTTCTTAGTTATCTTCTCGATGACTATGCCGACCTTTGCTGAACTTGGCTGAGGCACATCTTCATCTAATCTTGCGTAGCGCTTGATTCTTAACATCAACTTCTGTATGGTAAGGGCCGGCTTCTTCATCAAGGATTGTCACAAACGATGCTCCCTGGGAAGGCCGATTTTGAATTAAGTCACGGCCAGTTGCTCGCTGCACTCGTCAATCTCGTTGTAAGCCTCCCAGTAGCGTCGTGCGTACGCCCGCAATCCTTCTCCCTCATCTTTTCGTAAGGTTAGTAAGAAATTGACTTCCTTGGGTTACATGCTATTTACTATGAAGCGAGCGGTGAACAACTCGGTAAGTTGCCTCCAGTTTGATACTGACCTGGACGGCAACTTATCGAACCATCATAAGGCTACGTCCCCCAGACTAAAGGGAAAGATTCGGCACATCAATGTTGGGTCACCGCACCATAACACCATCATTTGCTTGTAATGCCGAACATGATTAACTGGGTTAGCCTTTCCGTCATACAGAGTGAACTTTGGTGGGATAAACTTTTGAGGAATTTGGTGGGACTCAATCTCCCCTATGAATGGCGTGGACACAATCTGGTCCCAGGCCTTTTTGATCAAGTCATGAGCTGTGCGGTCTTTAGTTTGATACTTCTTATCCTTCAGCTTTTCATTGAACCATTTTTCCCAGTCTTTACGCTACTGACCATCTTTGGCCTGTGCGTCGTTCTGTGGAGTCTTGCTCCTTCTTTTGCGTCGATCTGATCGCCTGTCCTCGCAGCGCCAGGTGCTAGAGGTGTAACTTCCTCTCATTCGCTGCACTGGAGTGTCCCTGTTTCTTGCAATTCTCTCACGGTTTGGGGACCCTTCCCTGCCACGCCTATTTCTTTTTGAGATTGCCTCTCTCATGACCCGAACCTAAGAGGCGAGGTAGGCAATCTCTTTGCTACGCCGCTGAATCTCCCTTTCAGCCGAACGGAGCGTATCTTCACTTGGGATGTGTCCACTGGAAGATGAGGGAGAAAGTTCCCGGTGGTGGTTTCTGTGGGAATTTCGCTCCCTGACATAGTTCGGGTTTCTCCACAATCCGTCTTGTGCTTCCTAGTGGCTCTTAGCAGGGGTTTGTATTTCCGACCTCAGTATTCCGCCTCAGCGCCAATCTACTGGGGTAGATTGGTAGTGCGCCGAATTAGTTTGATCTTTGCTAGAGGAAGCCTCGTTACCTCGTTCATTATGGTTCTCTCCTCTTCCCCTTCGATCGTTCAAACTCATAGTTATCTCAGCCTTCCCACAGACGGCGCCAATTATACATGTTATTTTCAAGAAGGCTTCACCGATCACTCAAGCCAGTATTGATGAGTCCAAACTCTTTGCAAGAAAGAGAAGCTAGAATGGGTCGACCTTTTTTGGGCCGATCACACTCCGATGATTAAGTTATCAAGCTTAATCAAGAGTCGAATAGACGAAAGCTGTATATACTTAGAGTTAATTGTCCATACCTTGCTCTTGAGGACTTTAGTATTTATAGTGTGATCGATGGAGTGTTTTGCCATTGGTCTACCAGAAGGTCATCATGACCTGATGGGTAAACTTCATCATTTGCTGCCGACTGACCGAATGCAAGCCCTGTCTTATCGTTGCTTAAAAATTCAGCTGATCGGACGTGCAAGTCGACATCGCGTGGGGAGTTGCTGGTGCATTTAATGCGGGTCAACTCTGTATTTAATGTTCTGAGACCGCTAGCGGTTTGGGTTTACCTTTCACGATTTTGGGCCTTAGTCAGCATCAGGTCGGCACACTGGGCCTGACCGTCCTTTAGTATTAATTTGGACCGCCTCGCAGCTCAGTTTCAATTTGTGTTAGTTGGGTCTAAGCAATGGATTGGGCATGTATATTTATCCCACAATAGATAACTCAAATCCTACACATCAAAAATCATAATGCTTCCTGCGCAGCTCCGGCCCCTTGTTTGTTTATCATGGGTCGTATAGTTTTATATCATTGATGCCATTATCGAAATGACAAAAGCAATGCAGACGACACAACTTCTCTTCACTGATCAATGTAGAAGGCAATTGTTCTCAATATCTGAATGCCATTAGTCCTTTTATGCATTGATAGATTTTTTTTTTCTTTTCTGATTTTGGTAATGCAACAAGATATGGCCAATGCATGTTTATGCGTCGATAAGTCACAATTCCTTTTTTTTATTTTTTTCTAGAGTGCGTCGTAGGCCTCTAGGTACTTTTATTTACTACTCTTTTTAATTCGTGCTAGGCGATCATCTAGAACGCTGGTTCTAAGCTTCTGTATTTGTCTAGTTTAAACCCAACTTCAAAGGAAGTGTCAAGTTATTTTACATTAAGTCAAGACTAGGGGTATACATGGGTCAGGTCCATGCTTAGCCTAAAACCAACTGGATCTTGATCAATTTCAAAATTTTGGATCCAAAACCTCATAGAACTTTTCATGGAACCGAATCAAACCATCCTGAGCTAGTTTGGTTCAATTCCATGTCTCGGGCAAGTTCGAGTCTAGTTCAGTTTGGGTCGGGTTAGGTCGGGTCCATTTTTTTATGTAAAGCATAGTTTCTTTATTTAAAAACAAAAAAATAAGAATAATCTTGTATCCTTAATTTTTTTAAAATAATTAAATAATACTATGTAAACACATATTAATAATAATGAAGTACAAATAACAACAGTTTAAAAATATATATGTAATATATACAAATTTTTATTGCATAAATAGATCAGTTCTCAAGTTGGGTTGGTCGGTTCAATTCGGGTTTCAAAAATACATACCCAAGAATCAAACCGATTCTTATCGGTTTGATGTTTTTTAGATCCAGAATCGAATCGAACTTTTGACAGACTTGAACCAAACTAATCCATTGAGGTTGGGTTGATTTGGTTCTTGGGTTCTTCGGTTCTTTGTGCACCCCTAGTCAAAACCATATCATCTTGCCATGTAAATGGTTGTCGCACTGTTTTTTAATTTTGTCTATAGTATGTCTAAGGCTTCCAGTTCTTTCCACTGACTACTCTTTTGAATTCGTGCAATGCTATCATTCATACAAACCATATAAACTTTATGCATTAAATCAATGATGACCGACCATAAAAAGGTTTATGAATGAATTAAACTTGAAATATCATACTTAGCATGAGATCCAAAACAATTGAGCCTCTCCTATGGTTTATTAGTCATATGATAAGAGTTTTGGTCATTGAAATCAATAATTCCACAACGAGTATGACATTCATTACACCTCGCGCTCAACAAGGACATTTGAAAAAATGTTTAGAATAGACAATGATAAGTAATGCAGTTACAGAGTAAAGAGCTTAGGTCCAGAATTTGGCACGTTTGTTCCAGATCTCAGCTCACAACCTATGCCCGGTTTGGCCCAACACTAAAATTGATGTTGACCTGGGCTTATTTTGCAAATTTTTGTCAAGAAAGAGGAACTTACTTTCGTCATAGATAAGTAGTGCAAAGTAGGATTTCAAAGAAGCACACAAGCGAAAGGACACACCAAAAGGAGCGTACAGAGGCTTTAATGCTGTGTTTGAAATATAAATTTATTTAAAAAAAACAAAAAAAAATATGAGAGAAAAGATATTAAAATAGAAGAATATTTTTGTTTAATTTTCTTTTTTTTTTTTATTTTTTTATCACCAAATCTTTAATTTACACACACAGTTTAAAGAGGACAAACCACACATAAGCCAATTGATAACCACTTCCACCTAGGACAACGACTAGCGAGAGAAACCAACAACTAAGCAATGAAAAGCACTAAAACATCACAATACAAACACAAAGGCCAATAGAATAGCATATAGGCATTCATGTAGAACAAGTTGCTAAAAAGTAAACAACGAAAGACAAAGATTAACAGTACAATACAAACACAAGACCATATAGACATTGATGTGGAACAAGTTGCGAAAGAGCATTGGGATCATCAACACTCTGAAAAGGGGTTGAAAACGTGGTTAGGAGTAAAATTGTTATTTTTTGAACGTGCTCGGAATTACTTCAAATTTGGTGGGGCGATGGAAATGGCTCAAGGAGCAATACTCACTGCTAATGCATCAACAATGCAAAAGAATAACTACTGTGTCATTCTCATGCTTACAGACTGAGCTGATTCATCATTTCCAAAAATTGTAAACTTTTCATTCATTCGAACTTGAATTTATTTATTTCACTTATTCAAATTAACATATCTAATACAATGTCACAGGTCATATGCTGTGACACCCATCAACAGAAGACGAAAGAATTGAAACTTCAACCTAGACTCTAAAACCACTCTTAAGGTATTAATACCTCAACCATCAGACGGTGGCTAAGTAACCAGCTTGCTAGCTAGCTAGCTAGGCAGTTTTCAAAGAGTTGGCAGCATCGATGATGAATCGGCATTTAACATCTGCTTTTGCAAGGCGTTCCATGGCAGTGTTCACATAGTCTATAGGAATGACCTCAATATCTGGTGTTATGTTGTGCTTTGCTACAAAATCAATCATTTCTTGCGTCTCCTTCAACACCCCAATGCCGCTGCCGGCCACCATCTTCTTCCCTGTCATTTCACATACCAGGTCAGATATATATTTTCTTGTAGAAATTGTGAATGCATATATATATATATATATAAAACAAAGGCATGTATTGTCAAATGCTAATTACCCATAAGCAGAGGAAAGAACGGTAGCTCCAGTGGCCTGTCGGGTGCACAAGCATGATGAGCTTTCCATGAGACTTCAGCAGACCAAGCAATGGTAGGAGAGGGTGAACTGCAGATACTGTGTCAAGGATACCATCCATTGTGCACATGGCAGCCTATGCACATTCAACACAACAACTTCAAGAAAGTCTGACCCGGCACAAAGCAGAGTGCAACCAACAGGATACCAAGCATTGTCATTTCTTTTGACGTTCTCCGGATTGATTCAAATTTGGTGGGTCGATTGGAAATGGCTCAATGAGCAATATTCACTACTTATGCTGCAAATTTCATTGTTTAAGCTCTCAATTTAGTGATTTTGTCATTTTTGAAAAGTTTTGTTTTGATTAGAGCTTCATGTACAAGTCTCCCAATTTGATGAGTTTTTAAGTGTCGGGTATTCAAATTTGTGCTTAACTCAATTTTACTATTTTTAGTTCCTTTAATATTTTCAATTCTATTAGATTTAGCATTACTCTACCGTAAATAAATCTATAACCATTAAGTAGGATTCATTTAGAATTAATATTAGGATAATGTTATATAAATAAAAAAATTTAAATAAAATTTATTATCAAAATGATGTAATTAAATGAGAATCATTCACTTTAAAACAAAATATTTATAATGATGCCTTTTATTTGAAAAAAAAAAATACTATCACATTATTCTCATAAAATTTTTTGTATAAATTTTATGGTAGAATAGCATTTTCCTTGAATTCATCATTCATTTTTGTTATTGCTATCTTTCTGGAGGATTTAAGAGCCTTGATTTGGACTTCCTTTCGGTATGTCAAAGATATAATTAATAAGATGCCAAGCAATCTGCAACGTGCTTCTCGCGTCTTCTTGGTTGTACTACGTAATCTTACAATTCTCAATTCTTTACCATATGTATAATTCTCAATTCTTTAGCATATGCATAAACTAGTCTGACAGCAAACCTTGCATAACAGCAGCTCTAAAGACTATATAAAATGATTTTTTTAGCTTTTAAGAGAGCCCCTCTATTTTAAAAAATCTCACTTTTAACACTAAAAAATTTTAAATTTTACTTTTAACACCACAAATATAAAACGTTAAAAGGGACTCTTTAAATTTTAAATAATATTATTTTATAAATCTCCCTCATTCGCTCTCTTCTTTTTGTCTTCTCTCTTCTTTCTGTCCTTTTTTTTAGATAATTGTTAAAAAAACAAAATAATTTATAAGTTAACTAACTAAAATAGAGAGTATAATTCAAAAAAATTTTAAAAAATAACTTGCTAAAATAGAGAATAAAATTTTGAAGTATCTTCTGACTAATTATTTTACAGAGTAAGATTGGAGATTGGACATGCTCTCAGAAGAACTGCTGAAATCACGAACTGCCACTCTCATGCACAGAGACTGAAGATCCATGCATTCATTCGAACTTGAAATTGTTTATTTCATTTATTCAAACATCTAATACAATATCACAGGTCATATGCGACTTGTTACACCCATCAACAGAAAGACAATGATACTTAAACCTAGACTCAAACCACTCTTAAAGCTACTAATACCTCAACCATCAGACGGTCTCAAAGGAAATTAATCCAAGAGTTCAGGAGCCAAATGGCTAAGTAACTACCTAGCTAGCTAGGCAGTTTTCAAAGAGTTGGCAACATCGATGACGAATCGGTATTTAACATCAGCTTTTGCAAGGCGTTCCATGGCAGTGTTCACATAGTCTATGGGAATGACCTCAATATCTGGTGTTATGTTGTGCTTTGCTACAAAATCAATCATTTCTTGCGTCTCTTTCAACCCCCCAATGGCGCTGCCGGCCACCATCTTCCTCCCTGTCATTTCACATAACAGGTCAAATATATACTTTCTTGTAGAAATTGTGAATGCATATATATAACAAAGGCATGTATTGTCAAATGCTAATTACCCATAAGCAGAGGAAAGCCCGGCAGCTCGAGTGGCCTGTCGGGTGCACCAAGCATGATGAGCTTTCCATGAGATTTCAGCAGACCAAGCAACGGTAGGAGAGGGTGAACTGCAGATACTGTGTCAAGGATACCATCCATTGTGCCCATGGCCGCCTATGCACATTCAACATCACAACTTTAAAATAAGTATATGCGTATTGTACAGGTTGAACCAGACATCTGATTAGCAAAGAAAATATATATATATATATATATATATAGACCGGAAGAAATTCTATTTTAGTCCATAACAACCCAAAAAGAAAAATTGTTACCTGCATCTGATCTGGGTCTCGACTGACCAAAAACGAATCAGCACCAAGATGTTCAATGGCTTCTTTCTTCTTGTTAGGCGATGTACTAATCACAGTCACCTTAGCCCCAAAGGCCTTTGCAAGTTTCACGCCTACATGGCCCAGGCCACCTAAACCCACCACGCCCACATGCAAACCAGGCTTGTCGAGTTCATAATATCGCAGGGGACTGTACATTGTGATCCCGGCACAAAGCAGAGGAGCTGCCGCATCAAGAGGCAGGTTGTCGGGAATCCGTACCACGTAATGCTCATTAGCCACCAAATGATCGGAGTAGCCACCGTACGTGGTGGTTC
The DNA here is from genome assembly GCA_033060915.1 of Euryodendron excelsum. Taxonomy (NCBI): domain Eukaryota; kingdom Viridiplantae; phylum Streptophyta; class Magnoliopsida; order Ericales; family Pentaphylacaceae; genus Euryodendron; species Euryodendron excelsum. Next base: position 8,457,135 of record CM065386.1, on the reverse strand, counting down.
CGTCATTGTAGGTGGCATTGTAGGTCGGAATCCTTTTGAGACAGTAATTTTCAAGATCGTTGGCGCAGTTGTCGCACGAGTGACATGCTCCAACTAGACAACCCACTCCGACTCTGTCCCCGACTTTGTACTTTTGAACTTTGTTCCCGACCTCAGTCACCACACCCACAATCTCATGCCTGAATTGAGTCGACAATCGAAATTTCATATTTAACAATATATATATATATATATATATAGAGAGAGAGAGAGAGAGAGAGAGAGAGAGAGAGAGAGGTGCAATTCGTACCCAGGGACAAGGGGATAATTGGAGCCACCCCAGTCGTTTTTAATTCTGTGAAGGTCACTGTGACAGATTCCACAATACAAGATTTGAAACCTCACGTCTTCATCCCCTGTTTCCCTGCAACATCATTATATACATACATAATCACATATATATGTATATATTTACGAGTATCCAACCCACTCAAAACCATCATCATCAACTAGCACGAAATAACGAATTACGAACGAACATGTGATTTATCTTTGTGTCGTGTATGTATAATGGAGGAATCGATTCCATTTGTTTTTTTCGTCCTACTAATGGGTTGCTTGATTTTATAAAGTCACATGAAGAAAGAGAGACGATGGATGCCTTTTACAATCAAAGAAGAGAAAGTAGTTTGTTACCTTCTTGAGAATTTGAAGGGAGAGAGTATGCCAGACTGGTCCCTCGCTGCCCATCCAAATGCCTTCACTGCGTGTACTTCCTCAGCTTTTTTCGCCATTACCGCCTCCTACCTTGCTAACACAAAATCTAAGAAACGTTCAGACAGAGAGAAAGAGAGAGAGAGTAATGTGAGACGTCGAGATTATTTGCATAAGATACAGGCATATTATATATATAGCCGGGGCAGCATGGGGATTGGCTGACGTAATCGCTGAAGTAGAGTTCACTAGCAAACACCACAACTCAGATAATTAATTCCACGTCAGTGCTGTGCTAAGCTTTGAGGGTACGTCATTGCTGCGCTAAGCTCCCGTCTGTCAAACAATTTACACACGTTTTTTAAGTGAAAATTACCTTTTTACCTTGTGGTTGGCCCCTGCTTTTACTTTAATTTTTTATTTTTGACGTTAGTATAATGAATTGTTATAGTTTGTTTTGAAAATTTTAATAAGTTTAAAAATATTTTTAAGTTTAATTTATTTAATTTTTGAATCAAACTTAAATGAGCATATATTTTAATTTTTTACTATTGATGTTTATACTCATATGTATGTAGAGTAATGAATTGTTTAAATTTAATTTAAAAATCTTATCGAGTTTAAAATATTTTTAAATTTAATTTATTTAACTTTTAAATCAAATTCAAATGAGTATAAAATTCCAAACAAAATTTAAATAATTTAAATTTTTTAATATATATAAAATTGTCACATTGAATTCGAATTGAGCTTAAAAAATTAACAAGGTTTAAATGTATTTAAGTTTCACTCATCTATATAATGAGCAGTTTCATTCGTCTTACTACCCTTACTCATATGAAATGTTTGATTGCAGATAGGAGTAGGATTGGATACGAGTATTTTAGTCGGTACACAAAAATATCATGGGATTAGTAATCTGATTGGACTGCTAATCCATGATTTTCTGTGATATTTTGTTAGGGGATGATATGTCCCTAATAGATTTAGTTAGTTCGAATTATCACTATTTGGATCGAATGCTTCTTCTCATATTCCGTTTTTTGTTTCTCTTTAACCAAACATAATATAAGACTTCCGATTAAAAAATTCCATCCCCTGCTATATGTAACCTCGTTTATCATCCCCTCATCTCATCCTGTGAGCAAAAGTAGAACTTAAATTTTCCATTAATGATAATAGCTACATGTGCGAAATCATTTTTTTTAAATAAAACTACTTGCTAAAATATTGAAATAAAAAAATAAAGAAATCAAATAAAAAAAATTAGGAGGGCATGAAAATTATTTTGACAATGATAAAAAATGAACCACAAAAGTCTAGTAGGATATAATACCATTTTGGCATATTAGATTGATTAGGAAATAATTTTATATGTGAAAGATAGCCCAGTGAAGATAACGACATGATATAAATTTAAATGTTCTGAGTTCAAAACTTGGTAATTCTTTGAGGTCAAGTTGCAAAAAATTTATATCTCGTGAATTTTCTAATCCTGACATGAATGATTTGTCTTCGACCAGACCAAGGTGAGGATTAGTCAAGGTAAACGTAAGCTAGCCCAGACATCTTGAGTGCATAACATTAAAAAAAAATAGTTTTATTTGACAAAAACTTCCCTATGTGTAGCTGTTATTTTTTTTTTACCAAGGAAAGCTACACTCTAGTCCAAATTGCAAGCAGTGGTGGAGCCAAAAAATTCATCCAAGGGGAGCAAGAATTAATTACAACCAAGAAATTTTTTTTGTAACTAATAATAGGACACTTAACTTCCTCATATGTTGTCTATAAACTTATTATCTAAAATATAAATTTGTCTTTAAAGCAAACTAACCAATTGGGGAGTCAAATTTAAAAATATTTATAAAATTATACATATAAGTAGAACTTTTAAATACTTGTGAGGACATTTAAAAATTTTTAAAGGGAAAATTTAAAAATATTTGCAAAATTGTGGGTAAAAATAGCACTTCTAAAAAGTTTGAGGGAGACATTATTAAAGTTTTAGAGGATAAATTAAAAATACTTCTACAATTGTAAATAAAATTAGAACTTTTGAAAATTTGAGGAGGGCATTTCTTAATTTTTGGGGGGACAAATTAAATAATATTTTTAAAAGTATAGGAGAAATTATAATTTTAAAAATTTAAAGAGGGGGCAACTGCCCCTATGGGCGTAAGCCGCCTCCACCTTGATCGTAAGGGTATACATGTCTCATTTTGAGATTCATACTGAACATAACCACGAGGGGCAACAGGTAGTTCAACTTTTCTAAAAATTTGACAATTTTGACGGAGAGAATTAGGATTTAAACTGTGGTAAGAACTAAAGAAGGGAAGAAATGTGTAAAGTATATAAAAAGATCAGAGAGAAAACGTAATGTAATCCATAAAATGGAGAAAGGTAAGACCTGAAGGAAAAATTGAGCGATAAGGTAGGCTTAAATGAAAAAATGGTAAAAAGTCGATATAAAATAAAAAAATAAATAACTTAAAATGGAGAACAGTTACGTGCTCACATATACATATTTACAATGTATAATCAATTTTTACAAAATGTGTAACAAAACTTGATAGTACATGCTACATATTACTACTTTAAAAATATACCAACAAGTGCGTCCACAACACTCGATAGTTGATACTATATACATACTATTAGTTTTTACAAAATGTAACAATAATATTATCGTACATAAGTTACACTTAACTAAAATATTCTGAAATTTTGAGGCGTAGTCCAATAGAGATAAGAATGAGCTATAAGTTCAAATGTCTTGAGTTCAAAATTTGACAATTTTTTTAGATCCGGCCACGTGAGATTTATTTTTATAAATCTTCTATCCCTGGTATAAATGATCTGTCTTTAACTAGATCAGGAAAGCAATTAATTGAGATGCGATTAAGTTAACACGAACATCCCTAATCGCATAACCAAAAAACTACAATATTCTATAGTAAGCACCCTTACACTTCCACTCAAATCCCACTTTGATCCTTATATTTTCAATTGTAACGGTCAATTTGTTACACTTTTGATCAAGTTACAATTTCACTCTTCTATGAGTTAGCCGTTTGTTGGATTGACTGGAAGTGTCCATGTGAGATTTACATGAGCTGTCTCCAAGTGCAATTACCGTTTGCCTACAAGTAGCTTATACCTTAAAAGTACTTTAAAAAGACAAAGTAAGATAAATTAAGCTATGGTTAAGAAGAGTAAGACCAAGGGCCTTTCCAATTAAAATCAGTAATAATGTAAAAAAAATAGTTTTATTTAAGTACAAATAGATAAAGATCACTCAAAAAAAATTCAGATCATTAAATAATGTAATTTAAATAAAATAGAAACATGATAATATAAACTTCAAAAAATTTTAACACAAACGCAACACTTAACAATAACAAAAAATGGGAACAATAAATAAAACCATCTCAAGCCAACTCCTCCTTTACTCCACCCCGGGGGGCGGCGGGCGGCCGACACTACAGGAAAATGTGGCTAAGACGACACGCTTTTTTGCCGCCCAAACCCACAACCCACCCTCCGTTCTCCGTCTACCTGCTCTCCGTTTTAAGTGCCCTCTTCCCAAATCTCAACCTCCTGCAACTGCAAAATTTTCAAAACCCATTCAAGAATTGGAGAACTGTGAAAGTCGGATAAGGTGGGTTGTGTGTGGCAAGGAAGGCAAGTACGAGTGGGGGTAAGGGTGGAGGAGTGTTTGGGCAGTGAGGTAAGGGGAGGGCGATGAAGTGGGCGATGCTGCGGTGGGGTTTCGGGGCTGGGCTTGCAGTGAGGGATGAAGTCACGTGGGCGGTGAAAGAGAGGGAGTTACAGAGACGGAGAGGGAAAGAGAAGATAGAATGGTTTGCGCAGATTCAGGTTGGAGGGTTGAGGGGAAATTATTCCATGTGACATGGTGGGGTTTCATTGGCACATGGCAAT
>CM065386.1:7650000-7722500 GCA_033060915.1 Euryodendron excelsum | reverse complement strand
GATAATTTAACCCTAGTTTGGGGGGGGGGGGGGGCGGGTGTTGTCCCACCCATTTATCTTTGGTGCGAACTTAGGATGAAGAGTCTTAGCATGTTTAATTAAGGTTTAGGTTTAGTAATACTTAGGGTAGTTGATTGGATAGGGTAGAGTGGAGCACAACAAAGAGAACAAGCCTGCAAGGCTACAAATCTGACCAATAAAATTTTTGCCTTAGAGTTCGAACTCTAGCAGAAGAGTTCGAACTCTCAGAGGCCTTGCAATTCGAAAATTAGCCTTAGGGTTCGAACTCCTCTGCTAGAGTTCGAACTCTCTGAATGTACAAAATTCGACATTTTGCCTTAGGGTTCGAACTCCTCTGCCAGAGTTCGAACCCTCAGAATCGGTTGGAGCCAAGTTTAACCCTTAGTGTTCGAACCCTCCAGGAGGCGTTCGAACGCTGTGCCCAGGAACCATTTTCTTGTGGGGTTTAAGGGCCGCGCATGGGCCATTTGCATCCAGTGTGCATGTTATTCGAGAGACAAGGGAGAGAGGAGGTTTTTTGGGCAATTTTGGTTGTGGGAACATCAAGCCTAGGGTCGATCTTTTTCTTGGAAAATCCTTCACTTGCGCAAGGTAACTACACATCCCTACCTCACCTCATCATTGCATCATCTAAGTAGGAAACTTTACATCTCCATTAGAGGGTTTATGTAACAAACACCATTTTTTTGTAAATAATTTCACCTTGCACATTCTACATCATGCATGGTCAGTTCAATTGCATTGTTGCGGGCTTACCCCATGTTGGTAATGAAATTTTTGGGGATTTCCATGACCAAGAATAACCTATTGAGCCGTGGGATCTTTGGTGCACACTAGGTGTTTGATAAAATGCCTCAATGATGTTTGGGCCCTAATTTTGAGTCTAATTGAATACCGATACACACTAGATAACTTCAAATGGAACACTCAAGGCCCGGGCATAAAAATGCTATACCTAGAGACCTTGATCCATAGAGTGCCCACTATGTGTTTGCTGACAGTCCTCATTGGCCAAGATTGGCTGGAAGGGGGCAAGTCAAGGCTTTTGGAGGTTGAGTTGGTAGTGTAAGACGTCTCGGTGTGTAGGAGGGGAAGTCCTTGACATAGGATGGATGACCATTGCATTAGGTAATCCTTCATGGCCATGTAGACCGGAATAGGCACATTTCAGCATTCTCACGTATTGCATTTATGCCTTAAAATGTGACATGTGATGTGTTGATTGCATTGGCAGGGTGTTTGAAACGAGCACGGTGGAAAAAGGGGGTAACAAAGGAGATAGGCCAGGGGACTCGGGTAAGAAGTCCAAAGGGCCGGCCTTATCAAAATCTCAACCTACCCAAAAGGATAAAGGGAAAAAGATTACGGCTGACCTAGGTTATGATGACACTCGGTTCACTAGTAAAATTGAAGAGAAATTTTATAACCGGGTGTGGGTGAAGAATGGGGCAGTCATTGAGAGAGAGTTTCACATAGACTCATTCGAGGAATTAGGTTTTGGTTTCCTTAGGGACTTCACTAATCGAGGGTGGGTCGGTTTAGCGGATTTCAAGGCCGAGTCCATTCTTACACTATGTCAAGAGTTTATGTCCAACATTAGGCACAAACCTGTGATATAGAAAGGAAAAGAAAAGATGGTAAGTTGGGTGGAGGAGCCGAAGTTAGTAGTGACCCCCGACACTTTTGCTGAGATATTTGGTCTCCCTAGGGTGGAGAACCCGAACTTTGCTTTTCCAGATGTGGCGTAGCCTGACTTAGCTACTATTTCCCGGGAATTATTCCTAGAAGGTGACACATAGGATGGGGAGGTACAATGTAACAAGATGCGTCTTAAAGATAAGTACCTCATCTTATTTCTCTTTTCATGTCATTCATTGTTACCTTTGAAGCGTACCGTTGGTATGAGTGCCACGAGAGCCGCATTATTGTGGGCCATAGGTACTAGGAAGTCTATTGATTTGCCTCGTATGATGTATATCTCGCTATGCATGGCCTATACCTCATAAGATGTTAGGGGTTTTGTCCTGTTTACAGGTTTTTTGACTGCGTTGTTTAAGAAATATGGAATTTCTATTCCGATGGACCTCATTAGGTTAGAACCGAAGAAGCCTATTGATAAGAGTTCTTTGAATAGATCTGAGGGGCAGCAGAAGAAGAGGAAGTTAGCAGCTGGGGCTCCACCCGCTGCTGGGGTGGAGGAGTTGCAGGCGGCAATAGCAGGCCTAAGGACTGATTTGGAGACTTGGATGACGGATTTCGAGGGTAGGATGACCGCATTAGAGAGCAGTCGGCCCGGCATGCTACTTTGTTGCAGGAGATTAAGGGAATGCTCATCCGGACACAGTCAGATGATGAGGATGATGATGATGAGTAGGGAGTTAGCGGAGTCTAGACCATTTTGTCATTTTCTTGTATATCTTATCAGTCTAGAATTCGTGGAGATTCATATAGATAGAACCGTGGAGTCATGGATACATATGAATTTGGTTAGTTTTATGATACAATGACATGTTATTGATGATGTGTGGTCATGCATTTTTGGGCTAATTGTGAACATGAAACCTGTTGATATTTCTATGAGTTATTTAATGCATCATTATTCTTCTGCAAGTTATTGAAACAGGTTTTAGTTCGAGTTTTATTTGTATTGAATATCATCCAAGACAGGTATGTTTTCTGGTTCCACTAAATTTCATTTGGACTCTTCGCATTCGATGGGGATATTGTTGATATTTCATTTGTTGTGGATGTGTTGAGAATTCTTGCAGTTGGGACCATGACTAAATCATTATGCTTTGTTTTCGAAGACTGTTGAATCAACTAGTAACTGTGCATAGTATGATATTTAAGTGGATTATCGTATTGACTCATTCTTGCATTACTTAACGCTGAGCAGTCTGTGTTATATAGAGAGAGGGAATAACTTACACTGAACACAAGTCGTGTTTTCAAAGTGAATCTGTTATAGCTTTCCATAACTACTTCCATTTAAGTGGAGATATATACCTGGTGAGCTTTAGAGCCATGAATCGTGTTTGTGAGCGGTTTTACGTATACTCAAGGAAATTTATTAAACTTTGTTGTTTGAATAGCTTCATTATAATTGAATTTGGTTTACATGCCATAGTAACAGGTTGAAATAAGTTGACACCTTTTACTTGGTTGCACTGTTTGACTTATGTATGTCCAGATTTCAGTACATAGAGGCCAAATCGTTACATATAAGTGATTGTGAAGAGCGTGTGAATATAGAAATATTAGCTTCGAAAGAGAAAACATGTGTTGCATATTTTGTTGAGAAGTTATGGAAGAAAGAAAACTGGTTAAGGCCATGAAGGAGAAGTTTAATATGATGTAAGAAATTGAGAAGTTTGAAAGAAGAATGAAGAGAGGGAAACTGAAACAGTGGAAAAAAAGAAAAGAAAGGAAAAAAAAAGAGAAGAAATGAAAAAAAAGAAGAAAAAAAAAGGGGGTTTGAAGTGTATATTTATTACCTTAGCCTGTGTAATGGCCAATACACATGTTGAGATCAAGTACCACTTAATTCTCTCTATTTTCTTGGATTAGTTTTATTGGAATGGTCTCTAGTATCTGGGGATTGTATAAGTCTTTGAGTTCTCGCATGTAAAAGTCGTCATGTCAAGTTTACAACTGTTACATTGGTTGTAAGCGTTCCTTTCGTGAAGCTATGTCAAGTCGATACACTTTATAATATGGCGGTTTTTGAAAATGGGATTGCTTTATTTGCATTGTCTTTACACTTACTCATATAACGGGCAATCCATTGAGGGAAACTGGTGTGTTCTATTGTTGAGAGTGTATGCCCTGTGAGTTTTGAGTCAAAGCTATCGGTTATTGTTATGGGAGGTTTGATAGGTAATCTTTGGGAATACGACGTCTTATTTACACTTGAACCTCTCCTTTGTATTGCATGTGACAGTTTGATGGTTAGCATGACATGAATGGGTTGATTTGAAATGCTTGCATTGTATTGTGTTAAGAAGCTGTTGTGAAACTGTTTTCGGATACATTGCATAATGTGGATATTTGTGGGTATCATCACTGGAAGCCCTCACGAGACACCACTCATCCACTAAGGGTAACCTAGGGGTTTAAAGGCTTGATGTATATGCTAAATGCATTTCGGACTCTTTCGAAATGAGAGATTATGTTTTGTTTTTTTTTTTTTTGTTTTGCTCGGAACTAGCAAAAGGTTAGTTGGGGGGTGTGATTGAGCTGCATAAGTGTAGTTTGATGCATCTGAATTGACCTAAGTTAGCTCTAGATTAGGTTAATTATGCCCTCTTTAGTGTATATTGTACTGATATTCGTGTTTTGAGTTTATTGCAGGTAAATGTTGCCAAAGAAGAGGATTTGGAGCCCTAAAAGTGATTCGGAGTGCAGGCACGCATATCGAGGACAGTTGTTGAAATTTATCTTGGGAAACGTGCAAGTTTTGATCTATAGCTCGGAATGGAGTGAAGGATGCGTCATTGGAAAGATCTCTCAAAGTTATGCAAGTTCACGTCTAACGAGCATTTCGAGAAATGGACCTCAAAAGCCTTGAACGGAGCTACAAAGAAATAAAGGGAAAATAGCTGAGAATTGAGGAAAAATACACTGAGAGTTCGAACTATGAAAATAGGAAGAAACAGAGAGTTCGAACTATGGCTGAACAAAAGTGAAGAAAGTGGATTTTTGTCTTAGGGTTCGAACACCCCATATGGGAGTTCGAACCATCAGAAGCTAGTCAAGTTAATGGGCATGTTCAGGTCTTAGGGTTCGAACCCTAATTATAAGGGGAGTTGGGCGTTCGAACCATAGGAAGAAAAAAAGATGATTCATGTTTCTTAGCGTTCGAACGCCTTTAAGAGGGTTCGAACGCTAAGAAGGATTTTTGGCTGAAATCTCCTATTCCTGCTAGAACTCTACTGCGATGTATATATATATCTCTTCGATTTTCTGGAGAAGGGGGACGTTTTTCTAGGGTTTTTCATCACTTTTTGGTCTAGTTTCATAGGAGTAATTAAGTTTATTATTGTTCTTGTAATTAAAACTCATAGATTCCAATTTTATTGGTTTTAATTCAAGATTGTGATCAAGAATTTCTCTTTACTGCACTTACTTCAAGATTCGTAGTTCGTTCATAGCTTTTACATTCTACAACGTTTTCAACACAATGTCTTGTTTATCCATGGCCATAAGCGGCTAAATATCTCAACTTGGGATTGATTGTGAAGATTAATCGGGGATCAAGGATGATCAATGAAGGTAAGGGTGAATTCATTGCTACATCTTCCTAATCTTTATTCTTATCCTTCTTCTTCTTCATTCTAGATGCTTTTAAAAACCTAGGTGTTCTATTATGTTCGGTAACCCTTACATGTGAATACCGCACTCAGTATATACGCTGCCTTGTAATGTTTATGCATGAGTTGGGTTCCGTATAAGGGTTGCATGAATCGATGATGCGCGTCCTTGATTATAACAATCTGAATTATTCTAGAGGTTGAAGATTGAGGAAAGTATTGGTTACAAAGCTAAATTTTCCAAATCCGAGACTCACGACGTAGTCGAAGGATTCGAGTTATATATAAAACCTTCATTGGGATTCCGAGAAACTTGATTAATCAGATCAATTGATCCTGAGTCTTTTTTTTTTCTTTATAAAGTTTTACTCAGTTTCATCTGCTCTTATTAGTTAAATATAATCTAGTTCATTCGAAAAAACCAAACACAAGATTTTTCTTTTTTTCTTTTTTCTCTTTTTAGAAGCATCAGTTGAGAGAAGTTAGGATTGGGTTTAGTGTGAGAGTTTTCTTGTGAATACCTTGACATTGCTCCTTGAGGGACAATACTCGTACTTTCGAGATTCTATATTGCGTCACAACCTGTGGACTTGCGGTTGAGTACCATCTAACTCGGTAGCATTCAAGCAGCCATCTGTGAAGATTCTCGGTCCCAATGCAACAAAGGGACCACAGGCAACCACACGTTGAAGGGTCTTACAGAGCAGGTGTAATTGCAAAAAGGGCTATGGGGACTCGAACTTGAGGATTACCATCAAGATATCGAATTCATTTATCAACAGCTTTATAACATTCTTTCTATTAAATTAGTTTCAACAGCTTAAGTTACTTAGTTTATAACTCTTATCAACAGAAGAGTACCTGTTTTCTATTACCTTTATAACATTCTTTCTCTGCAGTCTCTAGGCGGACTTGGTGCGAAAGGGCAGACTCAGGGTTGAATTTTTATTTTGCTTTTATTAACAAAAGCCCTCACGATTGTAATACTAAGGTGGAGTTGTTGATGATAGGACTGTAAAATAAAAAAAACTGTTCGAGCTCGGCTCGTATTCGGTTCATTAAAAGCTCATTCAAGATCAGCTCATTATCTAAACAAGTTAAAGTTGAACACAGTTTAAAACTCGCTAATTTTATAAGCTCGACTCGATAAGTTTATATATACTAAAAATTTCAAGTTACTCGAGCTTGGCTCATGATCAGCTCGATTAAAGCTCGTTTGAACTCGGCTCGAAAGCTAAACAAGTCAAACTTAAACACATTTTCAAGCTCATTAAGATTTTCAAATCAAGCTTGAATAACCCACTACTCGACTTGGCTCATTTATAGCCCTAATTGAGGATATGAATAATTAAATTACTCTTCTCTCTAATAACTTAAGTAACTTAAGCTTCATCATGAGCTTATATGGAGGACAGTATGGCCACATACTATATATAGTGGGGCCAAAATTTCATCTATTAAATACTAAAAAGTAAAAGTATCCAATCTTGTTTCAAACCCCATACGTTGGCCTGTTGGTTAAGGTTTAGGTATGAGATCTTCTCCCTCCAAATTCATACTTATTGCACAGGCCTTCGAATTAGTCAATAATTACCCGGTTTGTGTGAGATAGGAAGACTGCATAGGCCCTGAGATTTGGCGAATTGTCTGTAAGCTGGCCTGGACAAGCATTAACAAAAAAACACAATTTAATCTTGTTTCACGTTCTTCATTCTTCTTGAAATATTTTATAGGGGTGAAAAGTTAAAGTATCCAATCTTTTTTGAAAAATAAAGACTAATCTTCAAAACCCAATATTATTGCTTGATGATGTTGGGATTTAGGGACTTTTTTTCAAAGAACGTTATCCAATGATATTAAAAAAAATGAACATTATCCAAGAAAGGTTTAATAAATTGCAACTGTACCAATGGCAGAAAATTTTGTCAGGGCATACTAGAATGATTATAAAGATATCAATCTGATCTCATTTCCACAATTTAATGAAATTTATTCTCATAAGGTTGGAAATTCGGAACACACAGGAATAAATAATAGAAGTTTGAAAATTTGAAGAGTCGCAGTCAAGTCATGCTAAAGCATCATCATTTATGCGGAAGAGGTCTCAAACCAAACCAAAGAGCAACAATCAAACTTTCAAACCAAAAAATTAAGATCTTGAAGAAGGTTAAAATTTGCAGGAATGAATTCAAAAATAAATACAGAATAATAAATCGAAACATACGAGGTGGGTATAACTTTGTGGGTGTGAATGATTTAGGGCAACAAATAGCGAAAGTAGGTTTGTGGCAGTGCCAGTGGCGACTAATCATGTCGATCATGCCAAATAGTTATCGTCTGATTGACGCAAAAGACAATATTACAAATACACAGATCATAAGTACTCTGATATAAATGTGTTTATGTATGTGTGTATATATATATAGAAAGAGAGAGCAACTTACTATGTTAGAGTTTCAGATTTAGAGACAGAAACAAGAGAGAGAGAAAGCTCTGATCCTTCAGCAGAGGAAGCTGTTGAAATGTCGTGGGAATATACGGGTCTGCCCTGCTTTCTTTTGCCTCTGCTTACAACATTCTCTAAAGTCTCTAGACGGACCTGGTTCGAAAGGGTAGACTCAGGGTTGGACTTTAGTTTTGCTTTTATCAACAAACGCTCTCAAGCTTAAAATATTAAAGGTGGAGTTGTTGAGGATAAGAAAAATTAAGTCGCTCCTCTCACTAACAGTTTAAACTTTTACACAAGCTTATGGAGGGTAGCGTGGATAAAGCGGGGCTAAATTTCATCTATCAACCAAATATGGCATTGGACTTTTGTCGGGTTTTTCAGTGGAGATGTGCACAGCTAGTTGTTGGGATTGTCAGATCCATCGTACGAGAAAGTTTAGAAGCACTCACACAATAATACACACACCACAGAGACACAAGATTTAACGTAATTCACCCAAACTAGGGCTACTTTCACACCGGTAAGAGAGAGATTTCACTATTATAGTAAAGTTTACAACATGAGACACCAAAACTACTCGAGCCCCTTGAAACAATAACATTTTCCCCACTCAAGAGTATTTTTCCTTGTCTCTACTCACTATACACTCTCCTTACGAATCTCACAATTTTTCGACTTTACTACACCTCAAAGCCTATGCCTAAAGGGGTATTTAAGCTGTTTCTCCCACTGTGCATCTCTGTCTGAACAAGATCTTTGTCACCTGATTTGTTTGACGCTATGTGTGAATCAAAGAAGAATTCCAGAGCCTTCTCGCTGGCTAAAGAAGAAAACGCCCGAGGAAGAATCGCGGCTGCCGACATGTTTTCTTCCTTATTCTTTTCTTTCTTTTCTTTTCTTTTCTTCTTTTCCTTCTCGGCTGGCAAAGACAATAATGATGGCTTTATGACTTTGTTGGCGTTAGGTGGAGAGTAGGGATCCACCCACATGGTGATGGCCCCACCTCCATCAATCACCCCTTACCACATGTGGTGGGAATGCACTACCACGACAACTACTCGTGTGCTATGTCATCGTTCGAACATTGCTCCGTCTGTTATGTCATCATCCATCATTTAGCCATTGATCTGCCACACACTCATTTGCCATACCTAAACTAGTATGGCTTGCATCTTCACTGAGACGCTAGCACCCACTTCACAGAGTAGTTATCAACACACCCTTGCCTAAGGTGCCTACACCTTCTTGCCTAGGATGCCTTTTCGTGGCTTCATCCCGCCTTCATATGCACAACTGGAGAGCTCATCACCATTATCCAAATCCAGAGCGAAATGAGACCCGTTTTGTCCTAGGTGTGCACCTTTTCATCACAACTGTCTCATTTCCTCTATCTGAAGCTTTCGTACGAACTCCTTGCAGCCGTTGCCCTTGCTTCTGGCCATAATCTTGCACATTTTTTGCTTTGCTCACCCATGCACCTGCACATTATCTTGTACTCCTGCGTCTACCATATATATGTCTCTACAATTGTTGATCAACCTGTTTGTCCATATGCCTCGCCTGCGCATACCGTTGTCTTGCACAACTCGTCTTGTGTTTGACCGTAGCTCCTCTTGTCACAACACTTCCCACAAGCCTATGCAGGTTGTAAATCATCTGTCCTTGAAGCACGATCTTGTCTCCCTTAGAAACCGTAATAACTCCTCCCTCAAATGAGAACTCATATCCGTTGGAAGCTAGCATACCCAGAGATATCATATTCTTCCTTAGATCTGGCACATGCTTCACGTTGATCACAGTCACAATCGTCCCATCAAACATGCAAAACTGCCTATTCCCATGCTAACATCTTTACTCTTGTCATTGTTAGCCATCTTAACAGTACCACCATCATATGCCTGACATGTAGCAAACTGCTCTCTGACTGCACACATGTGAACCAAACATTTAGAATCCAACAACCAATATGTGTTCTCCGCACATGAAGAAGTGGTGACTGGGACTTATTCTTCATTATAAGAGTCTTCTACTACTATCGTCTCTCCTTATTGGACTTTTGCCTTTTTCGCCAAATATTTGGCGCATTTTATCTTCATATGACCCTCCTAGTCACAATAATAACACGTTAACTTGTGACGCCTGGACTTTGAACGACCCTTCTTCTTCTGAACCCTTCCTGCCTCTGCGACATCCTTTCTCTGGTTTGACCATTGCTCGATGCAACCATGATGCCATCGACTAGTGACTTCTTAATCTCGTTCTTTTTGAACGCGTCGTGAGATATGAGAGTAGCAGCCACCTCGTCGAAGGTGAGAGTATCTTTTTCATACATCAGCATGATCCTCAGATGCTCATATGACGGAGGTAAGGAGACCAGCAAGAGAATTCCTTTATCTTCATCTTTGATCTTTGCACCGATCGCATCTAATTCCATCAGTATCCTGTTGAACTACTCCATATGGATTGAGAGGTTCGCTCCTATTGTCATATGAAGTGTATACAGCTGTTTTTTCAAAGACAATCGATTCGTTAAGGACTTGGATTTATATCTACTCTCCAACTTAGCCCAAAGTTCCGTCGAGTCGCTTTCGTTGATGACTTCCCGAAAAGTGGTATTCCCAAGGTACAGCTGAATTGTACTATTTTGCCAACTCCTTTATCTCTTGCCACTCCTCTTCATTCATCTTGTCCGACTTTTCACACTTTCTCTTGAGAGCCTTCACCAATCCTTCTCTTGTCAAAATATTCTTCACCCTTTGTTGCCATAAGATGAAGTTGTCATGGCCATTGAAAGGTTCAATCACGAAACTAGAACCTTTTGACGCCATCCGGCTGTTGCTTGACGACCTTGTACTATTTGAACTCGTTGCACCTTTAGACATATATTGCCTGTTGCCATATACGACCTTGATCGACCAACCAAACTATCAGTTCTCATTAAACTGTGCAAAATCTGCCAAATTTACACCCACCAATGAGTCTGCAGTGCCTGAAAACCTTAGGGACACCTCCCTCCATGAATTCCGGATAATTCTCGTCGAATCTGAAATTTCACGTCAAACTAGCTACTGTTGCAACTCGGAACTGTAGCTACACGGTACTGCTGCCACTTGAATACTGTTTCAATTTGTCTACTACTACAACTCAACATTGTTGTAACTCAGAACTGTAGCACGCGGGGGTACTGTAGCATGGGG
The DNA here is from genome assembly GCA_033060915.1 of Euryodendron excelsum. NCBI lineage: Eukaryota > Viridiplantae > Streptophyta > Magnoliopsida > Ericales > Pentaphylacaceae > Euryodendron > Euryodendron excelsum. The sequence goes on along the minus strand of CM065386.1, from coordinate 7,711,524 downwards.
GTACTGTAGCAATACGCGTTTTTGGCAGAAAATTCTTTCTACGAGCTCTACGCGTGAGACCCACCACCTTTTATTTTAAATTTTTTTTGTCTCGTTCTCTTTTCTTATGCATAAACACAATGTATCCACTTCAATTAATTCGCTAAGATAAAAAACTATGGATCTCCTTCTCCAAATTCTGAGCAAACTCTACGCACTTTTCACGCAACTGAGCAAGCTCACACCTTACTCTAAGCAACCAAGACTCTAATACCACTTGTCGAGTTTTTCAACAGAGATCTGCACAGTTAGTTATTAGGATTGTCAGATCCACCCTACAAGAAAGTTTGGAAGCACTCATACAATAATACACACATCACAGAGACACAAGAATTAACGTGCTTCACCCAAACTAGGGCTACGTTAACACCAGTGAGAGAAATATTTCACTATTATAGTAGAGTTTACAACAAGAGACACCAAAACTATCCGAAATCCTTTGAAACAATAACTGTTTTCCCACTTAGGAGTATTTTTTTGTCTCTACTTACTACACACTCTCCTTACGAATCTCACATTTTTTCGACTTTATTACACCTCAAAGCCTCTGCCTGAAGGGGTATATATAGCTGCTTCTCCCAGTATGCATCTCCGTTTGAACAAGATCTTTGTCGCTTGATTTGTTCATTGCCGTGTGTAGACCGAAGAAAAATTCTAGAGCCTTCTCGTGAGCTGAAGAAAAAAATACCCGAGGAAGAATTGTGTTTGCTGACACTTTTTCTTCCAACTTTTCTTTCTTCTCGTTTTTTCTTTTCTTTCTTGGCTGGCAAAGACAGTAATGATAGTTTTATGACTTTGTTGGCGTTAGGTGGAGCTTGAAGATCCACCCACATGGTGGTGGGCCTACCTCCATCAACTTTATCCAGTTCTCCATCTTAAAGTATTTATTGTGGTGAAAATTAAAAATATCTAATCTGGTTTCAAGTTCTTCATCTTGAAATATTTTATAGGGGTGAAAAGTTAGAAGTATCCAATCTTCTGTGAAAAATAAAGACTAATCTTCAAAACGCAAGATAATGTCTTGACGTTGTTAGGACTTGGGGACTATTTTTCAAAGAACATTATCCAAAAAAGGCTTAATAAATTGTAACTGTACCGTCAACCGGAAATTTACTTAAGGTTGACCAGAAAGATTGTAGAGATGCTAATCTGATCATCATTACCAAACTAGTTATTTAAGTTCATTCTTGCAGTTGTGGAAAGCCAGAACACATGAGGAATAAATAATAGAAGTTTGGAAATTTTAAGAGTAACAGTCAAGTCATGCTAACGCATCATCATCATTTACAAGAATATTCGTAGTATTCTTCCTAGGATGATCTTCTGAAAGGTAGATCTTAAGGATTATTGTACTTATCCTATCCTAATCTATCTTGCATCTGAATGTCATAATTATTCTTGTGTATTTGAGGAACAACCATCGTTCATTGGCAATATTGTCGACTTTTCCTTCAGCATATAATCAATAGATGACTGCACGTACGGCAGCCTTCAAATTAATGGTGCCCTGAGATAAAAATTGGTTGTGAATCCTGTGATCAACCACACTTTCAGAGTTTAATGAACATAACTGGTTAAGCACCTCCATAATTATGCGTCAAAATAGTTTCTCTTGTCATCCAAAAAGTATCACGAGTAGAATAAGCTTATAGATTTATAAGACTTCTCCAAAAAAGCGATTCTAAGTCGTTGCCAGCATTTGCCAAAAATATAGTCCTTACCAGCATTGGACTTGTAAAGTATTCGGTGGTCTGATCTTGACTTCACATTGCACAAGATTTTTTTTTTTTTTGGTTCTTTTGGTTTGGCGGTGGCCCTGGTTGTGTTGCTTCAACACAATTTAAGACTGAAGGCGATAACTTTAATTGAGGTTTTTTATATTTTTTTTAATTGGTTATAAATTGATTTGGTTAAACTAATCTTTTTTTTTCTTTTCAAATTTTTTTTAATACAAGGCAAAGTGGAAGGGAATGGGGCCGGAGAGGTTCAAACCTCCCCCCAAATGAGTAAGTCTATAGGGCTTAACCACTGAGCTGGACCTATTGCTCTTCTTTTCAAATTAACTATTCAGTTCATTTACGGCCTTCTTTTTTATTAATATTTTTATCATTGGCATCGTGTTTTTATTTTTATTTCATTAAATAATGTAAAAACTAGAGAGGACCTTAACTGTAACACAACGTTTAAAAAAAATTGAGAACGTAAAGATATTTTGAGGACTTATTTTTAGTTGGGTTGAACCAGTTTCTTTTTTCTTTTGAAGTTAAATAGTGGAGTTGATTTTGGGCCTCCATTTTTAGGGCCTCTTTTCTATTGTGAAATGGGGCTTTTTTCTCCAAAAAAAAACATATATATATATATATATATATTCCAAGATGTATATAGAGCCTTAATTATAGAAAATAATTTTTAAAAAATTTGGAAATTTTTTTTAATTGTATAATTTATTTTGTTGGTTACACAAGCACTATCTTCCTAAAGTTTACTTATGTAATTGATTTTTAGTCTTCTTTTTCTATTGAGCCTTTTTTTTTTCTCACTTAGATCAGGTCGTTTTTAAAAGAACGACGTAAAATTTATATAGGACTTCTACCATAACAGCAAAGTTTTAAAAAAATTGGGGCCTCAAAAATTTGGGAGTCTAAGGCAGTCGCCTCACTTGTCTTAAGGTGGAGCCGGCCCTAGCCCTGGTGACACACGCCGGCCCGCGGAATAGGCAAACGGCCGTGTGTGGCACTTGCCAACGCTTGACAAGTTCCGCCAAAGCACACCCGACGTGTTTATATGCAAAGACAAACACAAAAATTAGAAATATGTGGGCAACAGGTAGGCAACGCTAGCAACAATGTTGGCAACGAGCAACAACTTTATAGCAATGAAAAGAGACATTTTATTGGCAATTGTAAGCTATTACAAGCATCAAAATATGCTATTACAATAGGCAAACAATGTCCTAGAAGTAGGGCATAAAAGCTAGTAAGGTGGTCTAGAGCTTACCGTGCTCTCCCCTCTTATATATGCTTTTTTAGACATTTACAACTTTGCATAGAGAAACATAGTGTGTGTGCGAGGAGTCATAATTGACCCTCATTTATTCTACAAGGCAAAATAAAAGAAAAGTTTTCGTGCATTTTAAAGTTTACATTGAAAGCTTTCCAACAAAAAAAACATTGCTCAAAAAGCCCTTCGGATAACAAAGTTATGACAATGTCAAAATTGCGCAAAAAGTGTCACTGTGTGAAAATCTGGCGTGCGCATGGCAGTGCCGAAGTGAGGTTAAGCGGGGCCTCTCTCTCGGCGCTAGTGAGATTAACGCGTGCACGCGGCAAGGCTGCTAGGGCGCGCGGGGCTGGCCAAAGTAAGGTTATCCTGCCCCTCATTCTCAACCAAAGTGAGGTTATCCCGAGCCAACCTGACTGCTTGGCTAGGCACTTGGCTGGGCACTTGGGCATCCGTGAAGTACTCTTGGGCAACCCTTGGGCTTTGCTTGGCACTTGTCCCAAACATGTTTGTACACTCTTAGGCATCTTGAAAGCATACTTTGCATCCTACATAGCTTTGAGAGAAATTATGTACAATGAGGTAAGGGGTTGACTAAAAGTGCAACCCTTGACACTTAACCATGGTAGTTTGAAGAAAGTTGCCAGGGTAATATATGCCTGCATTTACTAGAAAGGCAAATCTTGCCGAACTTTCATTTTGAATGACTGGAGGTGTACAATATATTGGATCTCCCCTTCCCTTCCAGAATTTGTACAGTTTTTGTCACTTAATCTATGGTAGTGACGAATTATTATCCCAACTAGAACTCCAACCTTTTCATCATATGGTCATTGTTCACTTACAAGGAGCTGGTTTTGTACAGATAAAACAAGTTATGAATAACTAGAACACAGTAGAATATAAGGGGCATGAGAGACTGGATATTACAAGACTTGCTATCTAATAGCTAGCTTGATATTAAAAATTGATCATAACTTGATATAATTTGGAAGAGTGGAAAGTGAAGAAGGGTCAAGTTGATTGTTTGGAAGCTAATTTTAATACACAATTCAAAAGCATGTTCCAAACAGAACTACTAATGAGAAGTTCTTTCAGAAAATTTCAATCAACAAATTTTGTGAATTGCTTTTTGAAGTACTGTTGAAAATGTACTGTTGTCAAGGGTTTAGAATTTATAATTGTAAAACGAATCATTTTGACCAACAATGAAAGTTGCAACGTTTGAATTAGAACTAGGGCATGATTTCATGAAATCAAATTGGCTTATCAGCTTATAAGCCAGCTTATTTAACTAGTTTATTTCGTCTCTTCAGACAGCTTAATAAGCCTGTTTGGGTATAGACGTATTTGTTTTGTATGCTTCTTGAATGAGTGTTATTAAGTAATCATGTGTTGGTATGAAATCTTTTTGGGTAAACTCTCATTAGCAACGAGGTTAACTTAACCCTACGCAATCATCATGTCAAAATTCCCTTTCTGATCCTTAGCAGAGGTATTCTTACTCCTGATGGAAGGAGAGTCGATTCTATATATAATATCTGTTTTTCCATTGAATTATAAATTATAAACCAGAAAACCATTTGAACGTGGAATCAAGCTTCGCATTTACATATTACTTTTACCTATTTATTGGTTTATCTGTTTCTCTCTTGTATATGCACAATTGTATTGTTTTAGTACTCTCTATTTCTATTATATATTTGCAACGATTAATTATTGTCCTTTTAGTTTAACTGTGATACGGGCCAAAATATTGTCAGATTTCAACTGACAATATAATTGTGGTCCTATATTGGCAGAGGTATTGGCTGCTGTTTGACGTATCTATGACAGGATTCAAGCTATTTCAATTCAAATTAGAAGCTAGTTTCTCATTTCTTAACTATATACTACATTGTCCATGAAGTTTTGGAATTTTAGTAAATTGCATCAATGATCACATTAGAATCCCCTTCAATCTGAATGAGCTTGATACAATTATATATATATCCTACTTTCGAGCTATTCATATGTAGACCATGTTGAAGGCTGAAACTTATGCCACAGAATTGTAAGCTCTTAAAGCTATTGCTTTCCCCAGTTGTATTCCGGTTTATATGCATGACAAGCCCATCAAAGGTGAGTTTCATTAAAGTCACATACTAGTTTTCACCATCATTTGCAATGTATATTAGAAATTTCCTTAAGGTAGACCAGAAAGATTGCAGCTTAGGATAATTTTCTGGAAGGTAGATATTAAGGGCCAACCCAGTCTACCTTGCATCTTAATTTCATAATCTTTTCTTTTATATTCATACAACTTGAAATATCTAGAACTTCCCTCCATGTCACAACGATTGGTCTGATTGTAGTGGGAACAATCAATTTTCTGTGCAGCAATTGGAAGCGAACTATATCACTTGGATCAATAGATGACTGCACAGCGACCTTCAAGTTCAAAGGGTGCCCTGTGATAGAAATTGTTTGTGATCCAACCACGCTTAATTTGTCTTATAGAGCGACGGTCGAAACGTGATTGTAGGGTAATGATTGCCCCTAGCATTTCTATGTGTGAGAAATGCTATGAACAGTTGTTTTGTCCATCACTTTTCCTCAATGGCTTTCTCGTGATGAAGTGAAACTCTGATTTTTAACTGGAAGTCTGGAAGAAGTAAAATAAAAAAAAGAACCTAACATCTCTCTCTCCTTGCTATTGGGATTTTTCAGTTTACTTTAATTTCTTTGTACACGTGCCGCTGTTACACAGCGACGGTGAGACCTGACTGTTGGGGCAATTGCCCCTAGCATTCCGTAGTTTACTTTAATTTTGTTTGAAATGGGCTACACATGTCACTCTGACGGAGCAACAATGGAAATGTTATTGCCCATAGCATTCCTATGTCTGAGAAATGCTACGGGGAGTCATTTTGTCCGTCACTTTTCCACACTCGCTTCCATCTAATGAAGCGTGGGTCTTGTTTTTAGGGATATCACCGGCAATTTTGGAAGAAGTAAAATAACAAATGGTACCTAAACATCTCTCTCTCTCTCTCCTTATTATACTGGGATTTTTTTAGTTCACTTTAATTTTTTTGTACACGTATTACTCTTATAGAGCGACGGTTAAGATGTGCTTATCGGGGTGATTGCCCCTTGCGGTCCTTAGTTTACTTTAATTTTTGTTTAAAATGGGCTACACTTGTCACTCTTATGAAGCAACGGTCGAAACGTAATTGTCCAACACATTCCTGTGTGAGAAATGCTACCACTAGTTTTGTCCATCACTTTCTCACACTTGCTTCCTTGCGATGAAGCATGGCTCTTGTTTTTAAAGATTTCATTGGCAACTGGAAGTCTGAAGAAGTAAAATAAAAAAAAGGGGTTAATTATAACAATACTCATAAACAATCATTAAATTTTTTTAAATTTTAAAATGTAACACATTAACTCTCTAAATTACTAATTTGTATTAATTAACACCTTCGGTTAGCAATTCATTAGAAAAATTGATGAAAAAATATTATGTGACTTGTACGTATCCAAAAAAAATATAATTTTATACTTAAATTGACATTTTCCTTTTGTAATAATTGTCTAATAACTGAAATACCATTTTGAAATGATTTATAAATATAGGAGCAATTCAATAAACATTTCAGTCATTGTACAATTATTATAAATAAAAAAAAAAGCAAATCAATGTAGGTGTAAAATTATATTTTTGTAAATATATGCAAATTACATGACAATTTTTTATTTACTTTCTTAATATATTACTTAATATATTAATAAATTGATACAAATTAATAATTTAAGTGATCAATGTGTTACATTTTAGAGTTTAAAAAGACTTAGTGACACTAAGTCATATTCAGAGGGCTGCTATTACAATTAATTCAAAAAAAACCACCTAATACTTATGTTTCTCTATTCTTACTATTGGGATTTTTCAGCTCACTTTAATTTCTTTGTACACATGTCGCTCGTATAGGGCAACGGTTGAAATGTGACTGTCCAAGCGATTAACCCTATAATTCCCTAGTTCAGTTAAAAAAAAAAATTTAAATGGGTTACAAATGTCAAGTTTGTGGAGCGACGGTCAAAACGTGACCGTGGGTTAGTTTAATCATTTTTTTTTTTTTAAATGGGCTACACATGTCAACCTTGTGAAGCAAAGGTCAAAACATGATTATGGGTCAGTTCACTTTAATTTATTTTGAAACAGACTACACGTGTTAGTCTTATGGAGTGACGGTCATTCTCCATTCTCCTATTCATTTTATTTCTTTTCATATAGGCTACACGTATCAGTGTTATGGAGTGACGGGCGAAACGTGGCTGTGGAGTCCAGTTCACATAAATTTCTTTTGAAATGAGTTACACTTGCCCCTTTTAAAGAGGGACAGCTGAAATGTGACTATGAAGATGGATTTAAAGTGAACTTAAAATTGATGGTTGACGAGAAATGAGAGAAAACAAAAAAGAAGTTTGCTTTTATTTATTTATCTTACTTCTTTCGGTTGCTAATTAAAACTCAAAAAACAAGCCATGCTTCAAGAGGTAATAAGCGTGGTAAAACAATGGACAAAACGACTTTCCTTGGCAATTTCCTTGTTATAATGGTGTCATAATCTACTTCAATATAAAGCCTGACTTTCAAATTTTACTGCCGTCACGTCATTAGAAACTGTTTGGAAAGCCGTAAGGCCCATCCGTCTCAACGCGTACCAATGACTTCAGGCATTAGAAATTGGCTTCACACTCAATTAATTCCTTGCGTACAGAAAGCGTACGATTAAATAATGTAGACTCATGATGCATCTTGGTATCGCTCTTCGGTTAAAAAAAAGCTTCCAAAAGTTATTGTGTGCATTGTGGACTCATTTTGGTTGGGTTTATTTTGAATTTTTTTAGTTTGACTGTTTTTTTGTTACTAGTAAAAAGTCACGTGCAATGCACGTGAGAGTTTGCCATGATATTTTTCATATAAAATTACTCCTTTTAACTTTAGAAGTGTTGTGGTTATTGTGGCATGTTTTTCTAAATAAGAACTTAGGGATCTAATTTAATATATTGGTTTCCTTGACAAAAAAAAAAAAAAAACTACGACAAAATATGGTTGAAAATAAAACGCTGATAATAAAATTAATAAAACCATTGAGCAAACTGGTGGTTAAGGATATCATGATAGCTGTTTTTTTTTTTTTTTTTTTTTTTTTGTTGTTGTAGTTATTGCACCCGCATATCACATAATCAACAATTAGTCAATCACCACTTCATCTTTCAAGCATCCAAAATGCGTCTTCACAATAGTGAATATTTACTAAAAATTTTGTCATCTCTATCAAATATCACATGTGAAGATAAATAAAATAAAGAAATGACTCTATACATGTTATTCAATTATGTGACTTATAATGTGCTACTTCAAACATTAAATACATCAAAACAATAACTCAATGAATAAACTTTTCAATATGCAGCCCTTTGTATTCACATTAAGGATGTTTGTTTTCACTTTTAAATGACAAGGAGCTAATGTTATGGTCTTCTAGTTGGTCTCCTTGATATTCACATTTATTTGGCATAAACTAATAATTTATTACCACAATGCCATTTATCTTATAAACCAATTTGATGGTTTTATTTTTTTTCTTTTCAAATTCATCTATATATATATATGTATATATATGCTACATAATGTAATCTGCATTGTTCTGGTAGCAGTAATATAATAATAGCTTCAATTTTAAAATTATTAGACATGTATATGAACGGGAGACATATACAGATCCTTATATTTGAGTTTTAAGGTAAAAAAAAAAAAAAAAAACTCATAGAATACACCAAAAGCAAAAATCACAAGTATTACCTTTGCACTGGAGTTTTTTTTTTCTTCAGTAAAAGCGAGACATAATAATGAAAAGAGGTTATACCACCATAGCCGTGTCCAACAAAAAGAAAAAAGAAAAAAAATTAGAAAACAATGGCAAATCAAGTAGAATCGTATCCAACTAACATCGCGTATGTGGACATATTAAATATTGAATCAACCTCATGGACGTGAGCTTAACATCTAGAAATACCTTTGTGTGGTTGATCACAAATAAGATCGCATAAATGGTTTGGTCCTCCATTACAAGATTGGTGTCTGCTTTCACCAATAGTAGAGATTTGATGTGCAAACTGAAACATTCGAATTCTACCATAGATAATACAGAGTTTATATGTACATAAAATGACAGTTCAAAAAATGTGGCTTCCTCTACTGTATAAAAGAAAAAAGAAATCCAGTTATTATCACCAAAACATACAATCTTATCAAGCTCTAAACTAGTGCATACTGCGGTTGTAGTTTCAAAACATGGGTTCTGCTTCTGGTAGCATTCCATGAAAAGAAAGAACTCTTTGTTATCCACCACATTCATTAAACACCCTCCAAAATGCAACCAGCTTCTTCCTCGTCAATAGATCAATTTCTTCAGAGTCAGCGTCTTTATCAATAACTGTGATTGGGAACAATATACAGAAATAAAAAAATAAAAAGAAAATGAAATGAAAATACCTTCTTCTTCACTGTCCGATCGAATTTTTCTTCATAGTCAATGTCTCTCTTATTCATCTAGTACGTTATTGTTACCCATTAAATACAAAAAACGAAAAGAAAATGAAAATACCTTCTTCACTGTTTGATCGAATTTTTCTTCATAGTCAATATCTCCCTTATTCATCTAGTCAGTTATTGTTACCCATTAGAATGTTAAAACAGAGGAACAAAAATAAAATAAAAAAAGGTACCGGAAATGAATATTCCTTCTTCTTCATTGTCGTTGTCATCTAATCATTCAGCGTTCGCGTACCTGTTCGGCAAGGACCCTCATCTGGTATGCCTCCCATTACGAAAGGTGAAACAGAGGAGAGGAAGAGGTGTTTTAGAAGTTGGACTTTCGGAATCGGAATCGTCGCAGTTCCATAGATACACATTTTGAAGGTTTTAATGACTACCAATAGGTATGTCTCCTCGCTTTGCAAACGTGTCCCTTCGGCCTTGTGTGCTTTATTCACGGGGAATTAGCATATAAGTAAATATTACTTTTGGGAGAAAAAGCACTTGGGCGCCGAAAAAATGCACCGATTGTTAGATTCTGCAAGCTATTTTTATCGATTGATTCAAAAGCGTTAACTTTAGAAAGCTGGTTCAACTGATCGAATCAGGAGTGAATTTTATGCACTCAGCCGAGCGATCGATGGCTTGACCGAGCACGAGCCCAGCATATAAAAAGTTATTTTAGATATTTTTTTGAGGCTATCTCTCAATTTTGTACTTAAATATTTTATATATAGTTTATATTTTAAAACATTATAGAGAGAAAAGAGTATTTTTCTTCACTTTCTTCTACTTGTTTCATTTTTCTAGCAACCAAATATTAATTTTCTTTCAAGTTAATACAAGATCTATAAATTCTTATATCCTCTCTGCGTTTCCACAAAAGTGAAATCCACGAAAACGAGGGAATATCTTGTTCGGAAGCCCAAATCAACATTGGCAAAATTTTGCTCCACCAAGTACCTGCGACTTTTTCATCCCGAGATGGAATCATCTCTCTTTGGCAACTTAAATCAGAGAATTCTAGTGAAATCTGGTGAACACCCTGAGACTACCTTCTTTGCCACATTTGCTGAAATGGCAAAGCGGGTTTGGCTCCTGCATTGCTTGGCCTTTTCGCTCGAGCCTGAAGCATCAATCTTTCAAGCGGGCAAGTGGTGTTGATTTTCAGAAGTGTACATGGAAAGTGTGAGCGAAGAAGCATTCTTGTCATCTGATGGCACGACGGAGACTGACCCGCTAGTGGCGTTCACGGTGGTGCCGGGGTTCAAGATTGGTAGAACTGTAATTCAGTGTCAGGTGTACCTCTCTTGATCTGGAACTCTTATAAACCAATGATCTGCCATCAGACGGTGAAGAATCGTTGACAATACGTGGGCTCACATCATAATTAGTGAATTGGAAGGCACTGTCTTCGTATTTTTTTAGTTAATCATTGAAAAAAGAGAGACATGGACCGTTGTGGGGGAACAATCTCTGGATTTTTATTTTATATTTCTTGAAGCATCCCCCAGTTTTGTTAATATCAGGTAAGTGATAGAGGAAATGTTTAGCTGTATTATGCCATTCCTCTATATAAAAAAAATATGTAATTTCTTGGTTGCGTACATGAATCGGAACTTAAATTGTGGCACTCACTCAGCTCTGTTTTGTGGGACTATTTAGCTGGTATTATTTCCAGTTTTTTGGCATGATGTCCAGCTAGCTTTCGTATCATTTGCTTTGTTTGTATATACACTTTGCGGTGTGTTTGGAGGCAAGTCTCCTAGCTGTAGAGACAGTGAACAGTTATTTTCTTGGCCTTTTCTGGAGTTTCTTTCTTCTATTTTTCAGGGCAATCATCTATCCGGCAGAAGAAATGTTTTGGTTGTTCCTCAGGGCTAAGGATGCATCGAAGGCATTAAAGCTGGGGTACGTATCTTTCAAAAATTCTATTCTTACATAAAAAAAAAATTTTAATGGAGAATCCTCGGCCATATCTTTTTTCGAGGAAACGTATGGCGGGTCCAGATCAGCTATGCACGACCACTCGAAGGTTATATATTAAACGTGGCTATTGCCCATTCTTCCTTCCTAAAGGGCGGTGGGAAATTAGAAGATGACGATGGCCTTCGGGGAGCTAATTTTGGCAGCTAGGTAGGAAATAGGTAGCAATATCAATCACCGACAATACGAAGATGGGTGTCCCAGTGTTTTTTGTGCTACAAAGTCCTCGAAGAGTAGGGGAACTACGAAGACCATTTTGGGCTTAGTTTCCATTACAATATGTAACTTGCCTTTTTCATGGGCGAAGATCCAAATTTGTCTGCGTAGCCTAGATGGCAAAGTGATTGGGTCGTTGGGGTTGGCTCATCGGCCCTTTGTTTCGAGTTTGATGAGCAAAAGGTCTTGAGACAAGAATTTGAGGAGGGGTTTTTTTTCCCAAAATAATTAAATTTGAAAAGGTATTTTTTGAAATAACAAAAATCAAAATCTTATTCTTAATTTAAGGCAAAATGCACATTGAGAGTGCGCTTTTTGAGAAAACATAACTTTGGATTGCGTCTTTCTAACGGGTAAAAAAAAAAAATCCCCAAGAAAACGCAGCCCAAAGCTGCATTTCCCCCCCCCCCCCCCCCTTTCACAAAAGCTGTGTCCCCCCCCCCCCCCCCCCCACCCCCACCCACCCACTCCCCCCCCACCCTCTCTCTCTCTCTCTCTCTCTCTCTTCTCTCTCTCTCTCTCTCTCTCTCTCTCTCTCTCTCTTTTTGTTTCCTTCTCTCTCTCTACTCCCCTCTCTCTCCTCCTCTCTACTGCCCTCTCTCACTCTCTCTATTTTCTCATTCTCACTTTATAAAAATTATACATAATAATTATAATATTTTTAAAAATTTTAAAAATTTTAAAAATTAAAAAAATAAAAAAAAAATATGAACAGAGTTAAGTAATAATTAAAATATTTTAATAGCAAAAATTATGAACAAAGTTAAGTAATAATTAATTAATAATTAAAAAATATTAATAGCAAAAAATATGAACATAATTAAGTAATAATAAAAATATAGACAATTTGTTATAAAATAACAAAAATTATAATACTATAATACTTTATTTACTACAAAATAATTTACTTCAAATTACTTTATAAAATAACTATATATTTAACAATACTTATTTTTTTCTAATAAATAATTTTACTTATTTTATCCTTGAAATTATTTTCTGCAAATTTTTACTATTTTATAACACTTTTTATAACATTTTTATCACTGATTACTAAAATATTTTAATTATTACTTACCTCTGTCTCATATTTTTTATTTTATTTTTTTAAAATTAAAAAAAAATAATAAAACTTTTTATAAATATTATAATTTTTGTATATTATAAACTGAATGAATGAGAATAGAGAGAGAGAGAGAGAGAGAGTGAGAGAGAGAAAAGGAGAGAGAGAGGAGTAGAGAGAGAGAGAGAGAGAGAATTTTGGACAAAATTCAAGTGCGTTTTATGTTAGAAAATTAAAATTGAACAATATTTTATGCAACTCGATTTTGCTCGTTTAAAGCATTAACTAGAATGATATGACAGTGACATTCTCAGACCAAAAAGTCAGACATAGAATAAAATATAAGTTTATATAAGTTATTATTTGGCTGGACTATGAACTTAGTTTACGATTAAAAAGTTACTAAAAGAAAATTAGCTTGACTAAACTCATTTTATGAATAAAAGATAAATGAATATTACGGGTAACCTTATTACTTTCGTAGATTCATGGCCAAACATAGGATAAGACTTAAAAAAGTTGTTACTAACATCTGATACTTTATGGACTATGTTCGTAACAACACAGTGCTTTGCCGTAAATAGAAATGCTACTAGGTAGATAATTGACAAAGTCTTTGTCGGCTTCTACTTCTGAAAAGTCTGAAAGTTCTGAGTTAAAAACCAACAAGGGCTCTTCAATCATTTCTACCAGTTGTTGTGGTTTGCCGCAAATAGAAATGCTACTAGGTAGATAATTGACAAAGTCATTGTCCGTTTCTACTTCTGAAAAGTCTGAAAGTTCTGAGTCAAAAACCAATAAGGGATCTTCAATCATTTCTACCAGTTGTTGTGTTAGATCACCATAATCTGTCTTTGCTTGCTCTGTAAAATGATACATGTCCAATCTTCATTGCATTTGATCAATCTCACGTTCTAGTGCTTTCATGACCTTATTCGTAGGTGATCTCATGTTCCATAGATTAGCTGAACGAGCCTTTGGGACACAGAGGTCATGCCATCGGCAATACATCTCTTGTTCACGCCTTTTATCGAGTAAGTCTTCCCACGGTAACCTTATGCATTGATCATCCGTCACACTGGGAGGTGGTCGAATGGATGCATTGGCAATGAAGATGTGGCTGACTGGACCCGTCGTATCGTGTATAAGGATAGGTTTGTTGAGAAAGCTACGTTTTCAGCCATAGCATGTGTTACCGATTGGGTCTGTGTATGTACCCACCATATGTGAGAGTCTTGACAGTTGGCTTTCATCCATGTTGATAGTAGGATTCACATAACTGGGCGACGCCCCAAACAAGCATTTTCGTTTCAACATGTGTACAGGTATGGTTGAGCACTCCTGCACGTAATCAGATGAGGCATCAATTAAGGTTACTTAATACATGAGTCTTTAATTGACATGACAACTCTTTGGTGATGACTTTTCCATTCATGTTCTTGTCACAAGCATGGGGGATGCAACTTTCAAATTGACATAAGGGATTTTTATGGCTTTAATCGACATGACAACTCGGTCTTGCCTTCTGATGTTATTGGTGCAGCCTTTAATTGACATGACAAACCTATGGTATACACTTGTCCAGTCATGTTCTGGTCACGAGCATGGAGGATGTTGTATTCACGTGATGAGGGGTTAATGACTGTAATTGACGTTACTACTCTCTAGTACAACCTTGTCACCAGCATATGTTGCAAATGTAACATTCACGTAAAGAGAGTATAAGGGATTGCTCTCTATAAATACCTCCTATATAGGGGAGGATGTGACACTGTAAAATTAAACATTAATCTTGTTATATGATTTTTTGCTATTGTACCTGTCTTAAAATTAAATGTATACGTATGTTTGGTGAGTTACCCGCAAAATGATTAGGAAAATTTAAAAGCGATATCATGCCAAATACAATATAAAATACATGCAAATAAATGCGATGCTATGTCTCCGAGGGTAAAACCCCTATAATAGACAATAAGAATAGATAATTCAGCCTATAATAGATAATACTAATGAAACGTCCTGAAAATTGATCGCCCAAAATGCCCCCCTGTTAGACTTGTTCGAGCCCGTTGAGTTCTCGATCCTCTACGAACCGCCACATCCTATTGCTCGTTCTAACCACTCGGCCCTCTGTTAACACCCACATCTGCCTGCTCGTCCTCATCATTTACTGCTACAAACTCTTTATCATCGTGCTGAACATGTGACGGCCCTAGCACATAAGTCGATACTAGATAGGCACTGTGAAAATCATGACTCACCTGTGACAGCCCTGGTGCATATATCGATAAAGGGTAGCCACTGTGAAAATTATGAGTCATCTGTGACGGCCTTGGAGCATAACTAGATGAAGGGTAGCCACTGTGAAAATGATGAGTCACCTATGATGACCTAGTCCCATAAGTCGATGAAGGGTAGTAACTGGGAAAATCATGACAGTGCTGTCCAGAACTACCCCCTACGAATGGATCATGACTATACCCGGGGTTTGTCTGAAATATAACTGGAGATACCTGTCGGGTCGGTCGTCGATGTGATGTCCTGGGAGGATCATGTATGCCAAAGTATTCCTCAGTAGGAAAGGATGGCCTATTTGATGCTGTCCCGGAACTCTGACTGGCATAACTGTATAGGGTAAGCGTCACGTACCTAGCACTATATCCACCATAAACGAAAGAAGGTATCGAAGAGGTGGATCAGCGTGTAGGGGTGGGATGAGGTCGCATGCCATGTGGAACACTAGCTCCCAGGGAACTAGAAGGCGGGGCATCGCAGGTATGCCGTCGGTACTGTGGGACAAGGTCTATCTCCTGTAAGAGGGATAAAGAAGCCATGGCACGAAGCTGTATCTCATAGATCTCCTTCATTAACTCTGTTTTAGGGAAGTCATGTAGAGCGCGTGTTCTCCTATCATATACGTCCGCCCATGCTTTTGCCTGAAAAACAATTTAATGAACTTTTATTACAATATCTAAATATAATTTTGGTATTTTAATATTTAACTGCATATACCATCGCATCTATAGTGCCCCCGACACCTGAATACCCTCTATCTATGCATCTTAGTGGATTTCTAATATGGAGGCGAGTGATGCTCTTATACCAAGTCATATAAGGATCAATGGAGGACATAGGTATATCATGAATCTCGCCATCAACTATACGGTCCATCCTATGTGACCAGAGTGCTATACATGCTGCATGAAAATCACTCCAATCAACTTCGGGTCTCCTCTGTTGATCCACTGAATGTAGATCCCTCTTGGTGTTGGTCCAGTATGTCCTATCTCATCTCAAACTGGCGCATCACTCGATTTGGTAGATATAACTCCACAACTTCAAAGCACACGAAAGGAACCAATGCCCTCCAAACCTCTATACCAGCAAAGCAGTAGTAGGGCAACGTATCCATAATGGGCTCGTATGGGGTCCAATGAAACTGAAAAATACAAAATAGACAATCAATTGTCATGTAACAAAATCTAACTACAATCAAAACAGAAAACATGAGTAACATAACGATAATCAATTGTACAACCTAAAGGTAATGAATGTAAAACCTACAACAGATATAACTCACATTTTTGGGGCGACATCAGTCCAACTAATCCCTATACACAATGAGGACATAGGTGGAGACGTCTGTCAGGAAGAAATCATCATGCCACCTGCCCCCTAGCGGGTCCACCTGAAAACTCGTGTTTCCCAATAATAAGCGACTACTGCGTATGTATAATTGAAATCGACTTTCGTATAGGCGCCATAATTAAGAATCTCTCCCATACCCAAATCTAAATGATTCTCAATCTCAATACGGAAGGATATGATTGTCTAAACTAAATAACAACATGAGTAACATAATGTTTTACATACCTGCAATAGTGTAAGAGGGCCACTGATCTTAGAAGAGGTGGGACGTGAGGCACGATATAACCCCCTGTACAATGATGCTAAGACTGCACTCCCCCAACTGAAATCTCCACAAGCATCAAGGTTTGCTATCAAGGGTAAGTACATGGATCTAAACAACGTACCAGAGTGATCTGGCATCATGACCCCACCAAGGAGTCTCAGTATAAATGCTCGAGCATAGCGCTACACTGTGATCTCATCAACATCATCCGCAAGTGCCCCAAATGTCTGACTTAACCACCTAAGCCTCACCAAACCTTTCTTGAAATTTTCAGGCTCAGGTGCAACTCCTAAATGCTGCATAAAAATAAGGGCCCATCCCTACGGCATCAACAGGGCCAAAAGAACCTGCAAAATGTTAGTAAATTGGAGTTCAATTGTTCGATATGACATAATAACGTGTATAAGGTCATGAAGTAACGCGTATAATTAAATAATGTCATGAACTGTAATTGTGAATTGCAATTACAAACCTGTAACAGCCCTGCCAATAATCGAAAGACCGTATAGTATGGAGACATCCTGTAATGTGACTGTCGCCTCCCCTACAGACAAGTGAAAGGTGTGTGTCTCATATTGTCATCTTTCGACCATGCCTGTGAGCAGAGCATGATTGTGCTGAATCTTATAGACACGGTATATACCGTAAAAACCATCATGGATCAAATAAGGAATAATGCGGGGGTCTACAGCATTGTCGAATATACCTGAGTCTCCCCGATGACAATGCATAGGCTCCTCACACTAGCGATCAAATAAAATGAATGCGTTATAAAATGGTAGTAGTTAGTAACAAAAACTAAATGTTAACTATTATGTATATTATGTACAAGTTCTACAAAACTTACCCCATAGTCCCACACAACCTATGACCGATGAATATCCTGTAACGTAAGTACACTGCCATCGATGGGCCCACCAGCTCGTCGTTGTGATGCCATAGCGTACGATATTTCTGGAACGTTAGTAAAATGCAATACACAAAATCGATGAGCATTTAATGATAGGTTAACATAGATGGGGACAAGTTTAATATACTCACAATCATATATATAATGTTTTATCAAAAGTATAAGAAAGTAACATACACGAAATAATTATTCACGAAATAATTTATTTTTGTTATTCACATAGATGGAACGTTAGTAAATTTGTATTTTTTATTTATGAAATAATTATTCACGAAATAATTTGTATTTGTTATTAATGAAATAATTATTTGTAGTTGTTATTCACATAGATAGAACGTTAGTAAATTTGTATTTGTTAACATAGATGGAACATTTGTAAATTTGTATTTGTTATTCATGAAATAATTATTTGTATTTGTTATTCACACAGATAGAACGTTAATAAATTTTTATTTGTTAACATAGATGGAACGTTAGTAAATTTGTATTTTTTACTCCCAAAATAATTATTCACAAAATAAGTATAAGAATGTAACATGCACGAAATAATTAGAATTGCAAATTTGTACATTTTGAAGACATGTATCAAATACAAATGAATTACGTACATGTACTATTCCCTAGTGTTCCCCTTCCCTTTCCCTGTTTGGACAACGATGTCTGTTATTACCAGACTCCTTGCATTAACTACACTTGAAAGTTTGTGTTTACCTTGATTCGTTCATTTCGTTAGGAATCCTACTGTATTCAGGACGACCTTTTTGGACTACACATTTGCGATGGGGGTTTAGGGGGACAGTAGGCCCTTCATAAGGAGGCCAATAATCCTCCATTAACAGTGGCACAAATGGAGTCGCGTACACACAAGCATACGCTTCTATGGTGTAGTGGTCGTCAAATAAAAACCATGGTTGTTTTTCAACAGTTGTAGCAGCAATAAGCATGTGGGAGCAAAAGAGGTGAAATTTTACCCATTTTTCGCATATACAGCTAGGTGAAAAAAGCTGCACGGCATGTAGATGACCACCTGTATTCTCCCTCCTGCTGGTCAACACATTGACAGACACCGTGTCCCTGTACAACAAGGAACAAAATTTCATACATATTTACTAATAGATCTTGAACAATAGCAATTTAATGATGGAGGTATTAACATATATTACCAATTACAAACTGTGACAGTATGACCAGTTGCTTTTTTGCTCCACTTCTGAAATCTTTCACGCACTTCTAATGGGTATACGTGGCCACTCTGCATGTTAGCTTGTATCTCACTACGTCGTGTAACAAAACTATCAACAAGACGGTAGTAAGTGACTTGCACAACTGTAGTGATGGGCAAGTTACGTACGCCTACTATCGCACTATTGTAGCTCTTAACATTGTTAGTTGAATTCATCGCCCAACTATTGCTACCATCGTGAACAAATGTCCACTTAGTAATATCTTCCCCCATTAGTTCATTGTAACAAGGTCCACTTATCTTCTTAATTCTTTCCATTATAGCGTTGAACTTTCGCAGTTGACGAGTTGTGCTAGTAGCCCACATCAAGTCTTTGATCCTTATCATATTGTACTTCTTGTGGTAGTTACTACGAAAGTGCCGAAGGTAATACCTGTGAAAACCAGGTGGTTGATCATCGCTTGGATATTTCCATATTCAATCAATGGCATTTAGTAGGCCCCGGTGGCGATCTGATAGTATGGTGACACGTTCCCTACTAGTGACAACGACGTGTCTCAATAAATTAATGAACCACGACCGGTTATGTGTGTCCTCACCCTCGACAACAGAAAAGGCTAGGAAAAAATTCTACCCCTAGCAGTGACCCCCACAGCGATAAGCATGACACCCTTATATTTTCCATAAGGGATGGTGCCATCAACTGAAATAACCAGCAGACAGTGCTTGAAACCATCAATACATAGTCCAAATGCCCAAAATACTCAATCAAACATGGCCATGTCACGATTATCTTGATTGAAAGTCTCTAACATTTGGATTATTCCAGGGTTTCGTGACTGTATTGCCATTAAATATCTTAGAAGCTTTACGAATGACTGTTTCCAATTGCCGAATACCATCTCTATGGCTTTTGTTCTTGCCATCCATGCTTTCTTGTATGAGACGGAGTGGTGGTAATGTTATTTGACATCTTCCATTATAGATGCAATATTCCAATCATAATCTTTTTGTACAAATAAAACACAGTTTAAGTACTTTAGAGGAACTCCTTTTATGACAAACTAATCAATTATTGTAATAAAGTCTGAATTAAAGTTAAACTCACCGCTACTTGTACCATGATAACATCTATAATGAAGTTTGCGTCTAGGTTACGATGACCCATGTTTGGCATTCCGTACAAACAACAATGAGGCCTATTGTATTGCATAATCTCTCACATCCCATGTCTTTTGGTGGAAGCACGAATCATCCAACGCCAATTGTGTGCACACTTCGCTTTAAACAATTTCGTAGTTGATTCAATAACCGAATACTCCTTGTTGTGCTGCAAGTGATATGTTGTACATGCATTTTTTACAGCTGTCTTGTCATTGAATAGCATTCTCGTTTCAAAATTGGGATTTTGCATATCCTATACGGCCCCATGGTGAAAATGATCTCTACCAATTACAGGTGCATCATATGCCTCCGGCAATGTGGTAAAGTAAGCAATCAGGATCTCTCGTTGTTGTTGAACATTGTCGTCAAAATCGTTTAACAAAGCGACATGTATATGTTCATCAGATTTTTTCTGACTGTGTATCCGAAGACCTTACATTCAAATCAATTTGTATGGGAATGGATTGGCGGCTCGCTTCAACCATATGTTGTACTGGATCTCTCCCTTGGCTATGTCTCATCGAAGGCTCTTGTAAAGGACCAGCGGTGTCTCTGGTAAGCCGATGTTGTGACATACTACTCGACCTAATACCATAATCAACAAACGAACCTTGGTAACCACTTTGCTGCGTGCTTTGCAAATGAAATGAGTTACCATATTGGTTAAATTGTTGTGAATATGACACACTGTGGCCAACAGTGTCTTGTCCTAATGTCAACATCATCGAGAAGTTCCACGCTGTTGACGTATCTCCCTCAGCTGATAGAATCCTGCCATACCCCTGAATGTCACCTCACATTCGATCTGCTGTAGTGTCCACATCTACGACTGCATCTTCTACTTCGATGTACAACTCGATGCATTCCATCCATGGCTTTTCTGTGGTAGCCATAAGGCAATTTGCAATGTCCGATCATCTTTGATCACAACTTTCTTATATTTGGTTGAGCCTCCTTTATTACTAACTGGAAATCTGCATATAATTTTTAGCCTCACATGTTGTCCATCTTTGCCAATCATAAGCATTATCATATTTTCTAGTTCAGACATTTTTAATTGCAATGATAAACTACAAAATGTCTGGCATTCCATGCTATACACAATCCCTTCATCAGGATCTTTAATTATTTCACCATCCCAATACAACGTGGCCGTTGTTTCATCTATTCTTGCGCCTATTAAACAATAATTAAACAGATTCTAATTTATTCCAGCCATTTCATTGGTAATTATCATGGCATTTTTAGCATATCATAATATTCTATTACTAATTAATAACATATTTTTTAATTTAATTATTTTACTCGTACATATTGAACTAAAAAAATCTATTAGTTTAGTTTTTTTTTTGGATCCTATAACCTTTTTTTTTAGCATATTACAATATTTTCTTACTAATTCATAACATATTTTTTAATTTAATTTTTTTACTCATGCATACATATTGAAGTATTTTTATTTTATTGTAACAAAATAATTAAATTAAGGCTATAAGTATTATTTTTTTTATATTTCTTTTTTATGAACAGAATGTTATCTAAAAAAACAAATGGATAATGAATAGTAAAGAACGATTATTTTGAATAATAGATGTCTTTCACATCTAACTAGAATAATTAGTAATCTCTTCATTTTAAAATGGCAGTTCCAAAAAAACATACTTCTAATTATTTTGAAATTAAATTTTTTTTAGCGTATCATAATATTTTTATTACTAATTAATAACATATTTTTTAATTTAATTATTTTACTCATACATATTGAACTAAAAAAATCTATTAGTTTAGTTTATTTTTGTTGGATCCTATAACCTTTTGTATTAATTTATTAGTTTAGTTTATTTTTTTTTTTTGGATCCTATAACCTTTTTTCTTAATTTATTAGTTTAGTTTTTTTTTTTTTTTTTGGATTCTACAATTGTTTAGTTCACTGAATATTATTTAGTACAAATAATTTTCCTAATAAATATTTATACACATTTCTTAAATTAAGGCCACATACTAATTTTGTAAAAAAAGTATTTTCCTTAAATTTATACTAAAAAAATTATATTTTATGGTAATTTGGTAATTATTTTCGTAATAAATTTTTTTTAGCATATCATAATATTTTATTACTAATTAATAACATATTTTTTAATTTAATTATTTTACTCATACATATTGAACTAAAAAGATCTATTAGTTTAGTTTTCATTTTTGTTGGATCCTATAACCTTTTGTATTAATTTATTAGTTTAGTTTTTTTTTTTTTTTTTTGGATCCTATAACCTTTTTTCTTAATTTATTAGTTTAGTTTATTTATTTTTTTTGGATCCTACAATTTTTTAGTTCACTGAATATTATTTAGTACAAATAATTTTCCTAATAAATATTTATAGACATTTCTTAAATTAAGGCCACATACTAATTTCGTAAAAAACGTATTTTCCTTAAATTTATAGTGGAAAAAAAAAAATTATATTTTATGGTAATTTGGTAATTATTTTGGTAATAAATTTTTTTTAGCATATCTTAATCTATTAGTTTAGTTTTTTTTTTTTTTTTTTTTGGATCCTACAATATTTTAGTTCACTGAATATTATTTAGTGCAAATAATTTTCCTAATAAATATTTATACACAT
This sequence comes from Euryodendron excelsum, assembly GCA_033060915.1. Taxonomy (NCBI): domain Eukaryota; kingdom Viridiplantae; phylum Streptophyta; class Magnoliopsida; order Ericales; family Pentaphylacaceae; genus Euryodendron; species Euryodendron excelsum. The sequence goes on along the minus strand of CM065386.1, from coordinate 7,688,837 downwards.
TTCTTAATTTCATGGCATCCTACTTACTAACCAATCTATTTTTTTAGTTAATTAGTTTAGCTTCTTTTCTTTTTTTTGGATCCTATAACCTTTTATCTTCTTTGGATTGGAACTTTTTTATAGTAACAAAATAATTAAATTAAGGCCACATACTAATTAAGTAAAAAACGTATTTTCCTTAAATTTATAGTCAAAAAAATTATATTTTATGGTAATTTCGTAATTATTTTTGTAATAAATTTTTTTTTAGTATATCATAATATTTTATTATTATTTATAACATAATTTAATTATTTTACTATACATATTGAACAAAAAAAAACTTTAGTTTATAAGGATATTTTTTAATTTAATAACATTTTTTTAATTATTTTTACTCATACATATTGAACTAAAAAAATCTATTAGTTTAGTTTATTTTTTTTGTATCCTATAACCTTTTTTTTAATTAATTTATTAGTTAAATTTTTTTTTTTTTTTTTGATCCTACAATTTTTTAGGTCACTGAATATTATTTAGTACAAATAATTTTCCTAATAAATATTTATACACATTTCTTAATTTCATGGCATCCTACTTACTAACCAATCTATTTTTTTAGTTAATTAGTTTAGCTTCTTTTTTTTGGTTCCTATAACCTGTTTTCTTCTTTGGATTGGAACATTTTTATAGTAACAAAATAATTAAATTAAGGCCATATACTAATTTCGTAAAAAAACATATTTTCCTTCAATTTATAGTCAAAAAATTATATTTTATGGTAATTTCGTAAGTATTTTCGTAATAAACTTTGTTTAGCATATCATAATATTTTATTAATAATTAATAGCATATTTTTTAATTTAATTATTTTAATCATACATATTGAACTAAAAAAATCTATTAGTTTAGGTTATTTTTTTTGGGATCCTAAAACCATTTTTGACATATTATAATATTTTCTTACTAACTAATAACATATTTTTTAGTAACCAACTAACATAAATAAATCACATATTTTTCCCGAAGGCCTTTTCCTAAATAACATAAATAAGTAAATAACATATTTTCTAATTAATAACATATTTTTCCTAATCAATGTAGTGCGACACTGATTACACCCTAAAAGTGTAATCATAGGCTCTTAATCCGCACTTTGTTAGATTTATATTAGTATTAATTTTCTTATTTTAGTTAGATTTTAATTATGTTTTGTGTGTGCTTTGTAATTTTAAAGGCAAAAAGAAAGCAAGAATAATCAAAACGGGTTTAATTTGTTCATGCTTTATTTGATTATTTACTCCGTTTGAGTGTGTGCTTTCAAATGGTTAATAACATAATAAAGGCATAAGGCGAACATATTTTCTAATTAATAACATATTTTTCCTAATCAATGTAGTGCGACACAAGTAATATCTAGCTTACCAACATAAATAAATAAATTATTTTACCAGTGGAAATAATCAACTAACTTGTTTTTTGCAGAATAACGGAGGCCTTCTTCGAAGTAGCACGAGCAACAAATATGGCTATAATTAAAATAATAGAAAATTAGTAATCTGTGAATTATATAATAAAATAATTATACATTTACCATTACTATTTTACTACTACATCATAACATATACTATTATATATATCACATGCGAGAGAGAATGAAGGGGAAAAAAAAATTAGAGTTAGAAAGTACCTGATAGAGTTTACGAGAGAGAAATTCTTGTTATGAGGGGAGAATCAATCATATCCAAGAGAGATGAATCCCTATTGATTGATCGGTATTTTATTTTTCCTTTTAGAGAAACCCCACATAAGCAATTCGATCCTGGGCTAAATTAGTGTAAGTTGAGTGCTAGAGGTCCCTTGGGAGAGAACGATACCGGATTACCGGTCTATACTTCATCGCGACCCCCGTACTCTTGCGGGGTACTAACTCCATTTTGTAGTTTTCGGAGCAAGTCAGACACAAGTAATATCTAGCTTACCAACATAAATAAATAAATTATTTTATCAATGAAAATAATCAACTAACTTGTTTTTTGCAGAATAACGGAGGCCTTTTTTGAAGTAACACGAGAAACTAATATGGCTATAATTAAAATAATAGAAAGTTAGTAATCCATGAATTACATAATAAAATAATTATACATTTACCATTACTATTTTACTGCTACATCATAACATATACTATTATACATATCATATATGAGATAGAATGAGGGAAAAAAAAATTAGAGTTAGAAAGTACCTGGTAGAGTTTACGAGAGAGAATAAGGGAGAAAGATGATCCCTGTTGATTGATCAGTAGAGAGAAAGCAAAGCAAAGTGGAGAGAATTGGGGGGGGGGGGGGGGGGGGTGGTGAGAAACAGAGAGGTGAAGGAGGAAGAGAGAGGGGTGAAGGAGGAAAGGAGAAGTGGGGTGAACAGAGGAAGGGATTGGGCGGTGATATAGACAAAGTGAAAACGCAACTTACAATTGCGGTTTCTCTGTATTTGCAGAAAAATTTTGCAGGCTTGTAGGAGGCTTGCAGGCTTTGTCGGTCATGAGCGGGAAAAAGAAAAAAACGTAACTCACCCAATGTTGCGTTTTCTCAAAAAAATGCACCATCGATGTGTATTTTACCTTAAATTGGGAATAAGGAAATTTAGGCACAACCAAAACATGAAGGCAGCCAGCGGCCCTGCTGCACTGGACCAAATGCATGTGTGAAGGTATAAGGAAGTAACTGAAATATGAAGAGCATACAAAATATGTACGATTCTCTTAAGATTCACCTGCATGGACAGGTTATGCTGATTTGAATTACAGAAAAGTTGTCAAACTTCAAGAAGATAGGTGGATTATTAACTGCAGCTGGTATCAGTCAATGGAGCTTGGTTTGTATACATATCAAACAAGCTAATATTGCTTTGTAATTGTACTTCAAATATTAGCAAAATCACTTCTATTAATGTCCCATTACTTACCATTTATAATGAAATTCTAAAACCAAATATTGAGCTAGAGAAAATCGCTTAATTTTGTGGTTGTTCATCCTGCCATAATGTCATGATTATGTTTGGAAAATGCGTAAAATGAGAAAGGAAGTGGTAACCTACTATAATGTTAAGAAAACATGTAAAATGATAAAATAAAAACAATCTCAAGAAAATGTGTGAAATAATAAAATACCAGAGTAAACAACGTCTGTAAAATGACAAAAAGTGGAATCTTAGTATTATTATGTCAAGAAAAAATGTGAAATGACAAAGAAAACAATGTACAGAAAACGTCTGAAATGATAAAATACAATACAAAATAATGTCATATTCGATTTTGAAAGATGTCTTTTAATAAATAAAAAAAATTTACAATGACCACCTCAAAATAGACTCAAGAAAGAACCAATCAATTTTGCAAAAAGAAAAAAGGGGAAAGATAATTCCAGAAGGTTCAAATCAAACTGACTAATAACTAGCTAGCTAGAAGACATTATTTTAAAACATAAATCATAAACAAATTATTAGAGTTTGCGTCTACTTTTGGTGAAGATAATATTAATTCAAGACCGAGTTATCTGATTACAAATTAAAGTGTAGCCACAACCAAAACATGAAGGCATGTACTGGACCAAATGAATGTGTGAAGATATAAGGAAGTAACTGAAAGATGAAGAGCATGCAAGTAGAAGACGGTGACTGAGAAATAGGCTATGATATATATATATATACATACATATGTATAATTCATTGATTGTTCAAGGTAGTTGTTTTCACTCTTTTTCAACTTGCGAATATTGTAGCATCTTTTTTTTTTTTCTTTATTATTTATGATAATCATCAAGGACGTAGTATTAATGGTGGTCCAAATTGATGGTGGTTGTGCAGGCCAAATCCTCAAGGGAACCAACCCAGGTCCCTCCTTTTGATGCCTGCAAGTACTGAACATTCATTGTTACTATTTGAAACAGAAATGGGACTTAAAAGTGAACTAGTGTGAAAATTTATTTTCCTTAAAATGTTCTCTTTGACGACTGTTTGGAAGGCCACCCACAACCAAAAGTGAAGCTTAGCAAAAATCGTCAATGATCAATGGCTGCATTAATTTTGATAAAAAGATAGTTCAGGGGAACATTTTTCTACATGAGCGGTGAGATCCAGTTCTCAAAATAGAAATTGGAACAACAATTCTTTTAGGAGAATAGCATTTTACTTTATAAAGCACTAGAATTAGGGATGAATAGGGACTCATCTCGTCCTGCCCTTAATAGGAAGAGTTTGGTGTGAAAATGAAATGGTTACGGAGGGAAGTATAACCCGAACCGAGTCTAGGTGGCGTGGCATTGGGTATAGATCACTCCACATCAAACTCGTCCTGATTATATTATAAAATACTTTAAATATTTTTATAATATTTTAATAATTCAAAATCTTTTTTTTTTCTATATAAGCAAAACTTTAAGGTTTTGATATTATTTTTATTCTTGTGATTTAGTGTATTTTTTTCTTAATCTTATATTGCTTTTTATTTTTATAATTTGCATTATTTTTTATTTTGGAGATTTGGTGCATCCCAACCCACTCAACAAAAATTGATATGGTATAAGCAGAGCAGATATGGGTTGGGAGGGTTTTTGTGTAAACGGATATAGGATGGGGGAGCTCAACCCTATGTGAGTTTGAAAAGGGGTATGGAGTGAGGTTTTCACACTAAGGGTCCATTTGGTAGAATTTATTTTAATCTTTTTTCATTTGACTTTTTTTGCTTATAAGTTAAAGAGCTAAAATTTTTTTACTTTTTTGCTTTTATAAGTTAAATATAAGTAAAAAACCAACAAAAAAGTAAAAAAAAAATGGCTTTTTTTTGTTATAATCTAAAAAAACCAAGCTTAAAAGCCGCACTAAATAAGTCCTAAAAGCAAGGTATTGTTGAACCTAACCCAACCATAACCTCCCTGTTCTCTTTGTTACAATGACTACACGAAAGAAGTAACGTCCCTCCCTGCCATGAACCCCCAAGGTCAATGGTTGGACTACCTAGAGATTTTACCAACTGATACGTTGGTGTTTATCTTTGTGTAGTGAAATTGATTCGGAGTAGTAAGAGCTAGTTCTCTCTGCTGATGGAGGTTTTTTCTTGTCTTTATTGTATTATTCTCATCATTAGAGTGACAAAATGCATAGAATCCTCACACTTTTCAAGCACAGTTTTATTTTTATATTTTCATTTTCTATGCATGGTTTTACTAATAGCAATCTTCTGGAAGATATCAATTACTAAAGACACTTCGTGTGAAAAACTGGAACCTAGGCCTTCTCATGAACTAGAAGTTATGTATTAGATCAACTGGAATATGAACTATGCAGAGAGTGATTAGCCCGCGTATGTTCTGATAAAGCTTCTCTTTTTGTCTTTTCGTATTATGAATTGATTGAAGTGCATATGGAAGCATTATTGGCATACGGAAGAGTTAACTGAATCACATACATGATCAAAATGCGTTCGGAAGATGGGGTAGATCATGCTGATTTGAAATTGAAACAAGTTGTTAAAGACCAAGAAGATAGGCAGATTTGTAACGGCGCCTAGTAACTGTCGATGGAGCTTAATTTGGATAGATCAAAGGAGCTAATATTGCTTTGTAATTGTACATCAAATTTTACAAAATCACTTTTATTTAATCTTCCATTATTTACCATTTATTTCTCTTGATTGTCCACTACCCTTCTTCATATTCTTAGATGTAATGCAGTTCTAAAACTAAATGCTAAGCCACAGACATTTTGTGGAATTTTCTTATTATTGTTATGGTAAGAATACATATAAAATGATAAAGAAAACAATGCTAAGAAAACGCCAGAAATGATACAATACAATAGAAAATAATATCATTTTCAATATGGAAAGATGCCTTTAAAAAAAAAAAAATTTACAATGACAACATCAAAAGAGACATTGAAGACATCCCTTTAGTCTTCCGAATCATGAAAAAACAAAAAAGAAAAAGGAAAAATGAAGACATCCTTTTAAAACAAAACCACCAACATATTGTAGGCACAACCAAAACAAGACGGCAAGCAGTACTAGACCAAATGCATGTGGGAAGGTATAAGGAAGTAACTGAGATATGAAGAGCATACAAAATATGTACGATTCTCTGTAAAATTCACTCGCACTGAATAAAAATCCTAAATCCACTCTAATCTTCCCGCTCTCTTTGTCACAATGGTGATGGACTATACGAAACAAGTAACTCCCTCCCTGCCTATGAACCCCTAAGGAATACAATCGACAGGTAATAGGTTGGTATTTATCTGTGTAGTGAAATTGAATCCGATTAGTCTGAGCTAGTGAGAAGTTCTCACTGCTGAGGGAGGTTTTTCCATCTCTTTATTGTATTATCCACATCATTTTTTCTCATCACTAAGTCACAAAAATGCATAGAATCCTCAGACTTTCCAAGCATAGTTCTATTTTTTCTTCTCCTTTTTTTCAATTTCTATGTATGTGATGCAACGGGATCGTAATAATAAGGTAACCAACTCTAATCCGTTGATTTACCATGAATACCGGATTAAGAGTCTTCTTGCAACCTGTTAATTCACCACGAATGACAAGTTTTAGGGTATCAAACACTCGTTGATTTTCGTAGAAAATACCGAATGATTGGAAAAGTGCAAAATCGCACACAAATTTTATTAATCTTCAAAAGCTGCTGAAAAATGTCTTAACATGAGTATAAATACACGGCACGAAACCCTAGGGCCCGGGACAAACCGAGTTAATTAAAAAAAATGACGAAAGCCCACAAAAATAAGTCCAAAACACAAAACAGGCTGAAAAACATACTTAGAGGCGTTTTTCACGTTTTCCTAGGCCGGAAAATTATTTAATCATTTTATCCTTTCTCCAGTTTGTCGCTAGCTCCTCGAAAACATATTATAATAGGAAAACGGAGTTACGGATCAAAAGTTATGGCCGATTAAAGTTTACCAACCACCGGCCCGCGCATAACGACGCCTCTGGGTCTCCAAGTAATCTTCTGCTATGCAATCCGCATCAGTATGGTAGGTTATGCTGATTCAAAATTCAAAAAAGTTGTTGACCTTCAACAAGATAGACAGATTGTTAACTGTGCCTGGTATCAATCAATGGGGTTTAGTTTGTATACATATCAAACAAGCTAATATTTCTTTGTCATTGTAAATCAAATATTAGCAAAATCACTTCTATTATATGATGATGATCCATTCTCGCACAACAAGGCTCTGCCCACGAAATATTGTCCGCTTTGAACCTGTAGCTCTCACAGTTTTGTCCCCAAAAGAACCTTTGTAGGAGAGAAAGGACCTTCGGTGCTTATAAGCGACCTAAGCCCCCACTTCGCACCTGATGTGAGACAATAGTATCAACAGTACCCCCATTGAGGGGTTAGAGTCCATGGCCCTCACCCAGATGACGCCAATTGATGATAATCCATTCTTACACACCGGAGCTCTACCCAAGAGATATTGTCCATTTTGGGCCCGTAGCCCTTAGAGTTTTGTCCCCAAAAGAACCCTCATAGGGGAGAAAGGACCTTCAGCACTTATAAGCGACCTAAGCCCCCACTTCGCACCCGATGTGGGACGATGGTGTCAACAGTACCCCCCATTAGGGAGTTAGGTCCTGGTCGAGCACATGACCCTTCGGTTCCTATAGACAGCGCCAACTGATGATAATCTATTTTCGCACACTAGGGCTTTGCCCACGAGGTATTGTCCGCTTTGGGCCCAAAACTTTCACGATTTTGTTCTCTGAAAGGCCCTTGTAGGAGAGAAAGAACCTCCGACACTTATAAGTGACCTAAGTCCCTACTTCGCAACCGATGTGAGATGATGGTATCAACATTATATTTACCATTTATAATGAAGTTCTAAAACCGAATATTGAGCCATAGGCAATCGCTTAATTTTGTGGTTGTTTACCCTACCATATTGTCATGGAATCTTATTATTATTATAATATCAAGAAAAAATGTAAAATATATATATATATAAGTTGTGTTTGCCCTTATAATTTATCTCACTCCTACGTAGCATTCTAAATACTCTTATATTTTTAAAATGCTACCTCACATGGGTAATTTGTTAGATAACTATTGAATTTGTTGACAATTGGTTAGATAACTATTAATTGACCACACTATTAATTTTATAAGATCTATATAAGATAAGATTGGGATAACTATTAAAAAATAAGATATAAAAAAAAAGTAGGACTCTAGAGAAATAAATTACTTACAGAATTTGTGGTTTACAGGATAGTTATAACGTCATAAATCATAAAATAAAAAAAAATGAGTAAAGCATAATAGTTAGCAAATCAATGATATCACAATTTTTTGAGTTTTATTAAAGCATGTGTATCTTTGTTCGATCAGAATAAAATACTTAAAATTCTAGGATTAGATTGAAAAAAAATAACTTAATCAATTAACTATGATTAAATACAGTACTATTAATTTTTTCTTTCATGTAGAGTATTGAAAAAAAGCTTTACTGCAGTAACTCACTTGAGTTTTTACGAGTTATTTTATTTTTCACAATATTATCTTTTTATAAAATAAATTAATATTGTATATTTAATAATACACAAATAATAAATTTTAAATAATACTTAATCTCCGTGCATTGCACCGGTTTACCTAGTGGCAAAGAAAACAATGTCAAGACAACGCGTGAAATGATAAAAATACAATAGAAAATAATGTCATTTTCAATTTGGAAGGATGTCTTTAAACAGACGACCACACGAAAATGGCCTCAAGAAAGAGCCCATGCCTGTTTCAAAAAAGAAAGAAGAAAGGGATAATGCCAAAGGCTCAAATCATTTGACTAATAACTAGCTAGCTGGCTAGCTAGAAGACATCATTTTTAAAACATAAACCATGAACCAATTAATTTTGTGGTCGTTCATCCTACCACATTGTCAGGGAATCTTATTATTATAATATCAAGAAAAAATGTAAAATGATAAAGAAAACAATGTCAAGAAAACGCGTGAAATGATAAAAAACAATAGAAAATAATGTCATTTTCAATTTGGAAAGATGTCTTCAAGTAAACGACCACACACAAATAGACTCAAGAAAGGGCCAATGCCTGTTTCAAAAAAGAAAAAGGAAAGAGATAATGCCAAAGGTTCAAATCAATCTGACTAATAACTAGCTAGCTAGCTAGCTAGAAGACATCATTTTAAAAACATAAATCATGAACAAATTATTAGAGTTTGCGTCTACTTTCTGTGAAGATAATATTTGATTCAAGACTGCGAAAGTGTACACAACCAAAACATGAAAGCATGTACTGGACCAAATGAATGTGTGAAGAGATAAGGGAGTAACTGAACGATGAAGAACATACATGAGAAAGTATAAGGAGGTGACAGAGAAAGTCATTTTAATTAGGCTTTAATATAAATATATATATTGATGATGATTCATTCTCGCTCATCGGGATTTCGCCTATGATATATTGTTCATTTTGAGCTCGTAGTCCTAACGATTTTGTTCTCAAAAGAATCCTCGTAGAGAAAAAAAAATCTTAGATGCTTATAAACGACTTAAGTCCCCACTTCACACCTAATGTGGGATGATGATATCAACATTATATTTACCATTTGTAATGAAGTTCTAAAACCAAATGTCGAGCCATAGGCAATCGCTTAATTTTGTGGTTGTTCATACCATATTGTCATGGAATCTTATTATTATAATATCAAGAAAAAATGTAAAATGATAAAGAAAACAATGTCAAGAAAACGCGTGAAATGATAAAAATACAATAGTAAATAATGTCATTTTCAATTTGGAAAGATGTCTTTAAGTAAACGACCACACGCAAATAGACTCAAAAAAGGGCCAATGCCTGTTTCAGAAAAGAAAAAGGAAAGAGATAATGCCAAAGGTTCAAATCAATCTGACTAATAACTAGCTAGCTAGCTAGCTGGAAGACATCATTTTAAAAACATAAATCATGAACAAATTATTAGAGTTTGCGTCTACTTTCTGTGCAAATTATATTTGATTCAAGACTGCGAAAGTGTACGCACAACCAAAACATGAAGGCATGTACTGGACCAAATGCATATGTGAACAGATAAGGGAGTAACTGAAAGATGAAGAACATACCACAAGGTATTATTAGTCAGATTGATATAAATATATATTGATGATGATCCATTTTTGAATACCGAGATTTTGTCCACGAGGTATTATTTGTTTTGGGTTCGTAGTTCTCACAGTTTTATTGTTTTGAACTTTGCCCACAAGGTATTATTGTCCGCTTTGGGCCCATAACTCTTACAGTTTTGTCTCCAAAAGGGTTTACGGTTTTGTTTCCAAAATGACTTTTTTGGGGACAAAACCGTAAGGGCTACGGGCCCCAAGCAAACAATACCTCGTGGGTAAAGCCTCGGTGTGAGTGAATGGATCATTATCAGTTAGTGTCATCTGTGAAAACCGAAGGGCCATGTGCTCGATCGGGACCTAACCCCTCATTGGGGGTACTGTTGATACTATCGTCCCACATCAAGTGCGAAGTGGGGGCTTAGGTCGCTTATAAGCGCTGGAGGTCCTTTCTCCCCTATGAGGACTCTTTTGGGGACAAAACCGTCAGGACTACGGACTACGGACCCAAAGCGAACAAAACCTCGTGGCGGAACCCCGATATGCGAGAATGGATCATCATCAAATAATATGGCTTCAGGAGTATTATTAAACTCACACGCTTAGCAAATAGGTGGAGTGAGAAAATCTTTAGGTATAACAATTTTGAATGTATTTACATATATAGTCTATATGCTCATTTGTGCTTAACGGAATATTAACATCACGCCAAAATATATGCATGGTCAAAGGGAGCCTCTTCGTTCACCTCCTAATCTTGGGGGGTGTAATGAATTTAACATTGGTAGGGGACATGAGGGAGCCTTTTCAAAGCATCATCAAGAATTCCTTCAAACCTATAAAAACCCCTTTGACTATTTTCATAAAACTTCATGAATTTATTACCACCATGAGCACGTTGAATATCTACCTTCACCCCAAGTGAGTTTTAATGAAAATCTCCTTGATTTTTACTCTAACCAAAAGCAAGTCCATCCAAATGAACAAGTTCATCACGTCACTAACCTTAGGATTGAGGACACCATTGATCAAATCATCATTTCCCAAGACTTTGGGTTTAAGGAAGACGTTCCTACGGTAAGTGAGAAAATAATTGAAAATAAATTTAAGGACGAAGAAATTGAGAGAGAGGAGTCCGAAATTGGGGACTCCAAACAAGAGGAGTCGGGTAGTGATGAGTCTAACCTTAATGATGATTTTGGTTTATTTGATGTTATGAATATGCATGTCATTGAGGATGTTAATGGTCTAGAGGTCATTCCTACCGTGTCTAGGGATCAAGTGACCTCTACTTTTACACCTCTAACACCGAGTCCTAACCTACCAGAGCCTTTGGTGCTCCATATCCCAACCTTTGAATCAAACATCATTCCTATGGCCGACCAAGAAAAAGGGGAGGATCAAGCACTTCATGGCATGAGCAGCATTGGACATTTGTGTATGATCATTCTTTATTTTCTACATTCTATAACCCTTTTTATCCTTATATACTTTCATGCTATATCCTTGAGGTCATTCATGTGGTCGCCATTGTACATTCCCATTTTTGTATGCAAGTTTTAAAAATCTCTAAGTTGTGGGTGTGAGATGATGTCAAATTTCCACTTTGTGGCATTGGGTGATTCTCTCTCATTTGTGTAGGAATAGGAGTAGTTTTGTTTCTTTATTTTCTTAGTTTTTTTTGTATTATAAAAGCACCCCATTTTTTTCTCTTTTTCCACCATTGAATTACATTCAATGCTTTGTTCTCATGCATTGAGGACAATGTGTCATCTTAAGTTGGGGGTGGGGTAGAGGCTTTGCCTTTATTATTTTGTTTTTGTTTCTTTGTTTTGCACCCTATAAAAAAAAAAAAGATCTTTTTACTTGTGAAAATACCTTTTGAGATTAGAAGATAGAAATTTTTGCATGATTGTTTACTCAAAAATGATGTTGATTCACTCCTCATGCCCAACATGTTGTAGGAATTGCTTAATTCATGCATTTGTAGAAGGGATTACATCATTGTGCATAATCATGCTTTACAACATAGTTTGTTACTAGTTTTTGTTTTTCTATCCTGACATTAATAGAGATTATTACCTTGTAAGCTTTATAGTAATTATCGCCTTTTGGAGCGTTTACATTTACTCAAGGATAGTTTCTTTATCCTCATTTCATTCAATAACTTCATTATGCTTGTATTTGATTCATGAGTTGAGTTTTGATCTTGTTATTGACACTTGTACTCTATAAAATGCTTAGGTTGTACAACTTTGGATATGATTCTATGCCATTTTTCTTCTTCATAGCCATAAGTTTCCCGTTACCAAACCGAGCATTTTCCTTAACCCTTGTTGATCTACTTTGATTAGAAAGTGCATAATAATTTCATCTCTTGTATTGCAAAGGGATGCCTAAATGAGAAAAGAGTGTTTTTACATTGCTAAAGAAAAAAAAAAGAGAGAGAAGAGATTGATTTGGGGAGTTCAATGCATATGGGCATATTGAAATATGAAAAGTAGTTGTTAAATCTAAAGAAGGATGATAAGAGGATGAAAACAAAAGGAGAAGAACAAAAATAAGAAGAAGAAGAAAAAAGGAGAAGTAAAAAAGAAAAAAAAGAAAAAAAAAAAAAAGAGAATAAGAAGAAGAAAAGAATGGAAGAGGAGTTCAAAAGTCGAAAATATGTTAAAAGATGAGTGAGAATTGAAATGTTGATAAGGGAGAGTTATAGTTGTATTTCATTCATCATTTCATGTCTTGATCACACATAATATTACCATTTCCTTCCTCTCTTTACCCTTACCTTTCACCTCTTCTACATTACCCTCTTCACCTTTACATGGTTTATTTGATCTAAGTTGTGCTTGATTGAAGTTTTCAATAGAGTATAAGCTATATCATGTCAATTTCTTTGAATCAATACATAACTATGAACATTCTTTCTTGGAGCTATGCTAATGTCGATACACTTTTATTTTTTTGATTTTTGTAATTGGTATGCTCACTTGATTTGTCTCTTTACATTTACTCCATTGTTGAGCATACCGTTGTGAGAACTATGTTGAACTTTAATTGCGAGTATATGTCCGGTAAGGTTTGAATTAAAACGTTTAAAGGTTTGGATTTGCTTAAATGAGTTTATTTGTGTTGTTTAGTATGATTCTTCACCCACACACGTGAACCTCTTTTTTATATGACTTGTTGCATATTCTTACATGTGGTAGGAGTTTGGAGTGGCATCTAATGTTGATTTGAGTAGGATTATGCACTCATTCCTTATTCTTATCTTGATTGGCAATTCACAAAAAGATGTTTATGGATATCATCACTGTAAACCTTTACAAGACACCACTCGTCCACTAGGGGTAACCTAGGGGTTTAAAGGCTTGGTGCATGGGCTAAATGCATCCGTGATTCCTACGAAAGTGGAGATTATCCTTTATGTTTTTGATAGTTTTTGCTAGGTACTAGCAAAATGTAAGTTGGGGGTTGTGATTATACCCTAAAAGTGTAATCATAGACTCTTAATTCACAGCTTGTTAGATTTATATTAGTGTTAATTTTCTTATTTTAGTTAGATATTTGATTGATTATATTTTATGTGTGCTTTGTAGGTTATATAAGCTAATAAAGGAAAAAAGAAAGCAAGAATAATCAAAGCGGATTCAAGGCGAATAATTTGATCATGAAAATTCAGACCTGTCTCGGTATTTTGGCCATATCGTTTTACTCCGATGTCCAATTCAGCTGATTTTTGTGCCAATGGAAAGAAGACTTCAAGAGCTACAATTTGTACTCTAATGTACATCGGCTGAATCAGCTTCTAAGGTGGTCAAAATCAAGCTTCAAGGTGGACGGATGAATAGTAACCGATCGATTGGTTTGGCAAACTTCAGAGAGGGTGTTTTACCGTTCGATCGGCCGTTCATTTGGTGAACAGTGACCGTTCGATCAGTGAATAATGCCCGATTGATCAATGAACAATGGTCAATCGATTGTGAACAGTGTCTGATCAATTGTGAATAGTGTCCGATTGATTACTGAACAATGTCCGATTGATTGTGAACAGTGCCCGATCGATTGGTGAACAGTGCTCGTGAATAGTAAAAATAGTGAATAGTGACCGATCGAACGCTACAATTACCGTTGGATCGGGCATTCGATTGGTGAATAGTGCCGATTGATCGGTCGATACAGATTTGGAGCATAAAAGCTGTATTATTCGAAAAAAAATGAGAGAGAAGATAGTTAGGGTTTGTAGCAGCCAAGGGGGCGATGGGAGAGCTCCTCCAAGGTTGGTTTTTTATGTTTTTGTTTATTTTTAGCTTAGATTTATGTTTGTAATGTTAATGTAGGAGTAGAAATTGTAACTTTCTTTCATTGTAATGTATTTTCCTCCACTTTCTTGCACTTTCCTTCACTTTCCTTGTAACCAAACAATTTCAGTATTCAAGTAAATTGTAGATTTAATTTTCTTTATGCTTTCTTTATATTTTTACATGCTTTTATGATGAACTCAAGTAGTTAGATTTATCTTGGGTGTGATTGTGAAAATCCACCAAGGATCTTCAAGTATTTCAAAGGGGATTCATGAACTTCAAAGTTTTATTCCTAGATTTCGATTGTTCTATTCGGTTGAGTGTTAGATTTATTTAAAAACTTAGATTCATAACTCATTTGGTAATATTTATGCACAATTCAACAATTGGTATAAATCTTGCACATTTTTATGTTTGTTTCTATGGTTCTATTAATTGTTGCAATTTATACACTCAACTAAATATGAACTCAAAGTTTTATGGTCAAAATATTTTGAATCAAGAATCCACGTTGTGATTCTTGATTTGAGTTATAAAAATCCTCTTTCGAAATTCTTGTTGTGAATTAGTGGATTGAATCAATCATATCCAAGCTTTCCATTTTAATTGCTTTACATTTAAATCAATTGCCTAGTTAATTGCTTTAATTTTAATTGCACTAGTTTAGTAAATCAAAACCCCATAAAAAACCTAAAAATTTTCGGTCCTTTAATTTAGATCTAATTCCCCACATAATTACAATTCAATCCTAGGTTAAATTAGTGTGAGTTGAGTGCTAGAGCCTATATTTGGCTAGGTCCCTTGGGAGAGAACGATACCGGATTATACTTTATCGCGGCACCCGTACTCTTGCGGGGTACTAACTCCATTTTGTAGTTTTTGGAGCGAACCACCTGTAGAAAACCAAAAAAAAAAAATGAATGAGTGCTTAAGGGTAGGTATGGTTTCAACCCAAATACATATTCAACATATCATTATGCTCGAAAGTATAATTAATGGTTCATGAAGGAAGAGCAGATCGCCGAGAAACACTAAGCTTCTGCAGATAAATTTAAAAATAAGTTATATATGGTAGAAGATGATAGAAAGATTTGAACATGGAATAAACAGAGAAGTTGCAATGGTCAATGGTTTTGAAAAGATATGTAATATATGGAGATCGTTTACCCGTGGCAAAAGCAATGGCAATGATTCACTAGATAAGGCCGGACCAGTCATTATGAGAACCACTACATGCTGAGTCCCCATTACAAGAATTTTGGAGCAAATTCTTTTGGTACAGAATTTCAAGTCCACCTTATTGGACCATCTTTCTTTGTAAGTTGGAAATTCAGGACTTCTAAAAGTGTAGAAGAATCTGTGGCTTTGAAATTTATGATAGAAGATGATAGAGAGATCTGAACATGGAACTAATAGAGAAGTTGTAATGGTCAATGGTTTTGAAAAGATATGTAGTTTATGGAGATCGTTTACCCTTGGTGAAAGCAATGGCTATGATTCACTAGATAAGGCCGAACCAGTCTTTATAAGAACCACTACATGCTGAGTCTTCATTACATGAACTTCAGAGCAACTTCTTCCAGTACAAAATTTGAAGCCCACCTTATTGGACCATATTTCTTTGTAAGTTTGAAATTCAGGACTTCTCAAAGTGCAGAGGAATCTTTGGTTCTGAAATTTATGGTAGAAGATGATAGAGAAATTTGAACATGGAATAAACAGAGAAGTTGTAATTGTCAATGGTTTTGAAAAGATATGTAACATATGGAGACCATTTATCCTTGGCGAAAGCAATGGCAATGATTCACTAAATAAGGCCAGACAAGTCTTTAAGAGAACCACGACATGTTGAGTCTCCATTACAAGAATTTCGGAGCAACTTCTTCTGGTACAGAATTTCAAGCCCACCATATTGGACCATCTTTCTTTGTAAGTTTGAAATTTAGGACTTCTCAAAGTGTAAAGGAATCTGTGGTTTCGAAATTTATGGTAGAAGATGATAGAGAGATTTGAATATGGGATAAACAGAGAAGTTGCAATGGTCAATGGTTTTGAAAAGATATGTAATATATGGAGACCATTTACCCTTGGCGAAAGCAAAGGCAATGATTCACTAAATAAGGCCGAACCAGTCTTTATAAGAACCACTACATGCTGAGTCTCTATTACAAGAATTTCGGAGCAACTTCTTCTGGTACAAAATTTCAAGCCCACCTTTCTAGAACATCTTTGTTTGCAACTTTGAAATTTAGGACTTCTCAAAATGTAGAGGAATCTGTGGTTCTGAAATTTATGGTAGAAGATGATAAAGAGATTTGAACATGGAATAAATAGAGAAGTTACAATGGTCACTGGTTTTGAAAAGATATGTAATATATGGAGATCGTTTACCCTTGGCGAAAGCACTTGCAATGATTCACTAAACAAGCCCGGAACAATCTTTATAAGAACCACTACATTCTGAGTCCCCATTATAAGAATTTTGGAGCAACTTCTTTCGATACAGAATTTCATGCCCACCATATTGGACCATCTTTCTTTACAAGTTTGAAATTCAGGACTACTCAAAGTGTAGAGGAATCCGTGGCTCTAAAATTTATGGTAGAAGATGATAGAGAGATCCGAACATGGAACTAACAGAGAAGTTGTAATGGTCAATGGTTTGGACAAGATATGTAATATATAGAGATCGTTTACCCTTGGCGAAAGCAATGGCAATGATTCACTAGATAAGGCCGGACCAGTCTTTATAAGAACCATTACATGAATTTCAGAGCAACTTGTTTTAGTACAGAATTTCAAGCCCATCTTATTGGACCATCTTTCTTTGTAAGTGTGAAATTCAGGACTTCTCAAAGTGCAGAGGAATCTGTGGTTCTGAAATTTATGGTAGAAGATGATAGAGAGATTTGAACATAGAATAAATAGAAAAGTTGCAATGTCTATGGTTTTGAAAAGATATGTAATATTTGAAGATCGTTTACCATTGGCAAAAGCAATGGCAATGATTCACTAAGTAAAGCTGAACCAGTCTTTATGAGAACCACTACATGCTAAGTCTTCATTACAAGAATTTCGAAGCAACTTCTTTTGGTACAAAATTTCAAGCCCACCTATTGGACCCTCTTTCTTTGTAGGTTTGAAATTCAAAACTTCTCAAAGTGCAAAGGAATTTGTGGTTTCAAAATTTATGGTAGAACATGATAGAGAGATTTGAAAATGGGATAAATAGAGAAGTTGCAATGGTCAATGTTTTTGAAAAGATATGTAATATATGGAGATCGTTTACCGTTGGCGAGAGCAATGGCAATGACAATGATTCACTAGATAAGGCCGGACCAGTCTTTATGAGAACCACTACATGCTGAGTCCCCATTTCAAGAATTTCAGAGCAACTTATTTCGGTACAGAATTTCAAGCCCACTTTATTGGTCCATCTTTCTTTGTAAGTTTGAAATTCAGGACTTCTCAAAGTGCAGAGGAATATGTGGTTCTAAAATTTATGGTAGAAGATGATAGAGAGATTTGAACATGGAATAAACAGAGAAATTACAATAGTCAATGGTTTTGAACAAATATGTAGTATATGGAGATCATTTACCTTTGGTGAAAGCAATGGCAATGGTTCACTGAATAAGGCTGAACCAGTCTTTATGAGAACCACTACATGCTAAGTCTTCATTACAAGAATTTCGAAGCAACTTCTTTTGGTACAAAATTTCAAGCCCACCTATTGGACCCTCTTTCTTTGTAGGTTTGAAATTCAAAACTTCTCAAAGTGCAAAGGAATTTGTGGTTTCAAAATTTATGGTAGAAGATGATAGAGAGATTTGAAAATGGGATAAATAGAGAAGTTGCAATGGTCAATGTTTTTGAAAAGATATGTAATATATGGAGATCGTTTACCGTTGGCGAGAGCAATGGCAATGACAATGATTCACTAAATAAGGCCGGACCAGTCTTTATGAGAACCACTACATGCTGAGTCCCCATTTCAAGAATTTCAGAGCAACTTATTTCGGTACAGAATTTCAAGCCCACTTTATTGGTCCATCTTTCTTTGTAAGTTTGAAATTCAGGACTTCTCGAAGTGCAGAGGAATATGTGGTTCTAAAATTTATGGTAGAAGATGATAGAGAGATTTGAACATGGAATAAACAGAGAAATTACAATAGTCAATGGTTTTGAACAAATATGTAGTATATGGAGATCATTTACCTTTGGTGAAAGCAATGGCAATGATTCACTGAATAAGGCTGAACCAGTCTTTATGAGAACCTCTACATGCCGAGTCTCCATTACAAGAATTTCGGAGCAACTTCTTTCGATACAAAATTTCAAGCCCACCTTATTGGACCATCTTTCTTTGTAAGTTTGAAATTTAGGACTTCTCAAAGTGCAAAGGAATTTGTGGTTTCGAAATTTATGGTAAAAAATGGTAGAGAGATTTGAACATAGGATAAATAGAGAAGTTGCAATGGTCAATGATTTTGAAAAGATATGTAATATATGGAGATCGTTTACCCTTGGCGAAAACAATGGCAATGATTCACTAAATAAGGCTGGACATGTCTTTATGAGAACCACTACATGCTGAGTCCCCATTACAAGAATTTCGGAGCAACTTATTTCGGTTCAGAATTTCAAGCCCACCTCATTAGACCATCTTTCTTTGTACGTTTGAAATTCAGGATTTCTCAAAGTGCAAAGGAATCTGTGGTTTTGGAATTTATGGTAAAAAATGATATAGAGATTTGAACATGAAATAAACAGAGAAGTTGCAATGGTTAATGGTTTTGAAAATTCATGTAATATATGGAGATCATTTACCTTTGGCAATGATTCACTAGATAAGGCCGGACCAATCTTTTTGAGAACCACTACATGATGAGTCTCCATTACAAGAATTTCGAAGCAACTTCTTTCGGTACAGAATTTGATGCCCACCTTATTGGACCATCTTTCTTTGTAAGTTTGAAATTCAGGATTTCTCAAATTGTAGAGGACTCTGTGGCTCTGAAATTTATGATAGAAGATGATAGAGAGATCTAAACATGGAACTAACAGAGAAGTTGCAATGGCCAATGGTTTTGAAAAGATATGTAATATATGGAGATTGTTTACCTTTGGTGAAAGCAATGGCAATGATTCAATAGATAAGGCCAGACCAGTGTTTATGAGAACCATTACATGTTGAGTCCCCATTACAAGAATTTCGGGGAAACTTCTTTCGGTATAGAATTTCAAGTCCACCTTATTTGACCATCTTTCTTTGTAAGTTTGAAATTCAGGACTTCTCAAAGTGTAGAGGAATCTGTGGCTCTAAAATTTATGTTAGAAAATGATAGAGAGATATGAACATGGAACTAACAGAGAAGTCGCAATGGTCAATGGTTTTGAAAAGATATGTAATATATGAAGATCATTTACCCTTGGTGAAAGCAATGACAATGATTCACTAGATAAGGCCGGACCATTCTTTATGAGAACCACTACATGCTGAGTCTCCATTACAAGAATTTTGGAGCAACTTCTTCTGGTACAGAATTTCAAGCCCACCTTATTGGACCATCTTTCTTTGTAAGTTTGAAATTCAGGACTTGTTAAAGTGTAGAGGAATTTGTGGTTCTGAAATTTATGGTAGAACTTGATAGAGAGATTTGAACATGGAATAAACAGAGAAGTTGCAATGGTTAATGGTTTTGAAAAAATATGTATATATGGAGATCGTTTACCCTTGGTGATAGCAATGGCAATAATTCACTAAATAAGACCGAACTAGTCTTTATGAGAACCACTACATGCTAAGTCTTGAATTACAAGAATTTCAAAGAAACTTCTTCTGGTACAAAATTTCAAGCCCACCTTATTGGACCATCTTTCTTTGTAGGTTTAAAATTCAGGACTTCTCAAAGTGCAGTGGAATCTGTGGTTTTGAAATTTATGGTAGAACATGATAGAGAGATTTGAACATGGAATAAATAGAGAAGTTGCAATGGTTAATGGTTTTGAAAAGATATGTAATATATGGAGATCATTTACCCTTGGGGAAAGCAATGGCAATGATTCACTAAATAAGGCCGAACCAGTCTTTATGAGAACCATTATGTGTTGAGTCTCCATTACATGAATTTCGGAACAACTTCTTCTGGTACAGAATATCAAGCCCACCTTATTGGACATCTTTCTTTGTAAGTTTGAAATTTGACTCGCTCTGAAAACTACAAAATGGAGTTAGTACCCCGCAAGAGTACAGGGGTCGCGATGAAGTATAAACCGATAATCCAGTATTATTCTCTCCCAAGGGACCTAGCCAAATATAGGCTTGTCGCGCCTAAATTTTTTGCACTCGAGGAATACTCACACAAGCGGGAAAAATGTTGTACTCTCTCGTTAGAACTCACCCTCCTAGAAGAGTGAGTGCGACTAAGTTTGCATTGAAAATTGATTTGAATAAAGGGCTTTTGGAAAAAGATTCAGAGTCGCCACCTAACTTGATTAAGGTGAGTTAGGTCACCTAAAAACTAAGAATAATTCGAAGACTACACTTAGGGTTTTTGAAAATACCACCTCAAGAGAGGGTTTTTTTAAGAAAAACGGGTTGTTTGGCAACCTTTGGAAAACATTTAGCCATTCTTTTGAAAAATAACTCCTTTTGGTCTTTGAAATCAGTAATCTAGGTTCGGAGGTTGGTTACGTGTAGGGAAGACACACTAAGCCATCACCCTACCCCGCTCTTTCTGTACCTACATGTCAATCTACCCTAGATTCACCTATGAGAGTCGTTAACTAACTAATATTTAATCCTATCCACTTTGAAAAACAATGTTTGAAAAAAACTAACATGATGCATGATATGCATGTGCAAGAAAAGAGATTTGGAAGTAGATTTGAAAAGAGTTTGATTTGATTTGAAAAGAAAGAGATAGAAACTTGAATTTGAAGATTGAAATTGAAGATTGAAAATAGAAATAGATCATAGAATTGGAAACTTGAAGAAAATTGTAGGATTGGACATTGGAAAGAAATTGTAGAAATAGAATTTTGAAAAATGTTATGAAATTAGAAATTTGAAAAATGTGGAGACCGCACCCATGAGGGTTGCCTACGTATCCCTTTGGAGGAATCAGGTCAGTCGTAGTTCGGACCGGAGTCCGATTGAAAATGGAAGAGTTGATTTGAAGAAGGAGATTGAATTGGAAGATTGAGAGATTGAACTTTGAATAGAGGATTGAAAATTGGAATTTGGAATTTTGAAATTTAAAAGATTGAATTTTGATTTGAAAAAGTAGAACTTGGAAAGATTTAGACTTGTTTCGGAAAGATGGAGGTTTAGGAAATCTAGACTTAAGAAAGATGAGACTTAGGAAAAACTCGAGAGTTTAAGAAAAATTGGATTTGAATGTTGGATTTGGAAAGATCTTGGAAGATTTGGAAACTTGGAATTTAGGAAAGATTCGGATTAGGAAAGTTTCGAATTAGGAAAGTGTCATTTTAGGAAAGTTTTGGAATTAGGAAAGTTTCAACTTAGGAAAGTTTTGAATTTGGAATGTTTCGAAATAGGGAAGTTTTGAAAATTGGAGAGTTTCGTTTTAAGAAAGGTTTTAAAATAGGAAAGTGTTGAGTTTAAAAATGTTTTGAATTAGGAAAGTTTAGTTTAAAAGGGGTTTAGAATTTGGAAAGTTTCAAGTTAAGAAAGTTATGAATTTGGAAAGCTTTAGAGTTTTAGTTTTAGAAAATCTTGAGATTAGAAAAGGTAGAGTTTAGGAAAGGTTTGAAAACTTAAATTTAGATGGTTAAGATTTGGAAAGAGATAGAATTAGAAAAATGTTGAATTAGGAAAGATGTGGAAGTTGAGTTTTAAAATTTAGGAAAGATCTTTATGTTCAAGTTTTAGAGACTTAAGGCTTAGGAAAGGAGAAGTTTAGGAAGGAGTTGAATTAGGAAATATTTGGATTAGGAAGGGATCGGATTTTGTTCCTAAAAGAGAAGGTTTGATTTTATTTCCAAAAACGGAGGATTGAATCTAGTTTCCTAAACGGGAAATTGGATTTGGTTTCCTAAAAGGAAGATTTGATTTGACAAGAATTTGAAAAGGGGAGTTTCTAAAAACCTTAGATTTGGAAAACTATAGTTTTGACGTAGAAAAGGAGTTTTGGAAATGTGTATAGTTTGGATGTAAAAACAAGAGGTTTTGGAAACCTAGGTTTTAAAGAAAGTTTGAAAATCATGTTTTTGGAAAAAAAATTAGGATTTCCTAATTGTGAGTTCTAGGGTTTGACTTGGGCTCTAAGGAAAGAGTTTTTTTGGAAAGTGCATTTTTGGAAACAAAGATTTTTAGAAGGAAATCCTAGAGAGAAGTTTTTGGAAAGTGAATTCGAAGAGAGAGTTTTTGAAAAGAGATTTTAAAGAGAAAGAGTTTTTGAAAAGTGTGTTTTTAGAAACGAAGATTTTAGAAGGAAAATCCTAGAGAAGAGTTTCTAGAAGGAAGATTTTGGAAAGAGAGTTTGTCAGGAAGATTTTGGAAGGAGATTGTTGGAGAGAGAGTTTTTAGGAAAGTGAATCTAGGGAGTGTTTTTAGAAAGTAAATTTTGAGGAGAAAGAGTTTTTAGAAAGGAGTTGAAAAAAGAAGCTTTGAAAAATAGATTTTGGAGGGAGTTTTTGAAAACAACTTTGGAAAGAAGAGTTTTGGGAAGTATGTTGAAAAAGAAGATTTTTAGGAAGAGATTTTTGAAGAGAGAGTTTTTGGAAGGTGTAAAACATCTCACTTTCCTAAAGCAATTCTAACCATAAGAGGGCTAGAACCACTTTAGGAAAGAGGTTTTGAAAACAACAAGAGTTGAAAATATGGACCATGAAAGTCACTTTAAATATAACACTTTCCTAAAGCAATCCTAACCATGGAAAAACTAGAATCACCCTAGGATTGTGATTTTGAAAACAAGTTTTTGAAAAGGGAATTTTGATGCAATTTTGAAAACAAGTTTGAAAACAATTTTGAAGACAACTTTGAAAACAATTTTTGGAAAATGCAAGATCATGATATGCACAATGCAAATTTGGGGTCGTGAACATAAAAGGCTAAGGTTTCACCACATAATCAAAGGGGCCGAACCCACGTGGTCTCTGGTTAGACTAGAAGAAAGCCCCCGACACGGTGACTCTCCAATAATCTAATCCTACACATAGACCGGGAGTCCCCTTGTTTCAAGCATGCAAAGAAAGGAGGGGAAAGAGATGGGAGATTAAAATAGAGAAAACATAAGTGGGTTAGGAGAGAGAAGAGAGAGGGGGAAGTGCGGAAATTTAAATGGAGAACCTACCTTGTATCTTGTTTATTTTGCGCGTCTTGCTTTTTTCGGTCTTCATCTTGATCTTCGTCTTCAATTTTCAAGAGTCGCCTTCAATCTTCAAACTTCAGATTGCAACTCTTCAAGTCTTTGAAGGAGGGTTAAAGGTTAGTGTTGTATGAGGGTGTGTATGAGTGTATAGGAGGCTAGGGTTTAGCTGGGGTTTGGAAAACCTAGGGAAGCTAGGGTTTTGGGAATGTTCGAGCTCTGTATATCGAATTATATGATTTTTGGTTTGAGTTTGCGGATCCTTTTCACGTTGGAGGAGGCTCTGTATTTATAGAGGGAGGAATACACTGGCGCCTGTTGCAGTGGCGCCAGGCCAAACTTTACACTGGCGCCACTACTAGTGGCGCCAGCCATTTAGGAAATGTTTAAGGTCAGCAAGCAACGTATCTTTGACTAGATTTGGGCGCCTGTACTAGTAACTACCATGTAATTTTTAGCCTAGCTTCACTAGGAGTGACTCCGGAAAGTCCGGGAATGATTTGAAGAAGCCGGGAATGACCCGAAAGGCCAGAAAAGAGTAGGAACACTTAAAATAATGTCCTAGAGGTATTTGACTTGAAAAGTGAGGATAGGATGTGTCGGAAAGGTTGACCGGGCCTTTAGGGGCAAAACGGTCAATCGGATCGGGAAACTGCTAGGATAGACTCGGACTGTCCTGGAAGAAGACTTGGAGATTTGGAAACATTATTTAGAATGTTCCCAAAGGTTGCCGATTTGATACCCAGAGCCGGTGTGGTCGGAAAAGGAGACCGGCCCACCAGGGGCAAAACGGTCATTTTGTACCGAGTTGGCCGGAACTGACTCGGAATGATCCGGAAAGGTAAAAGGAGGTTGAGAAAACTATAAAACGTAGGCTCAGAGGATTACCGGTTTGATACCCAGAGCCGGTGTGGTCGGAAAAGGAGACCGACCCACCAAGGGCAAAATGGTCATTTTGTACCGGGTTGGCCGGAACTGACTCGGAATGATCTGAAAAGATAAGGAAAGGTTGAGAATACTATAAGAAGCATTCTCGGGAAGTTACCAGTTTGATACCCAAAGCTGGTGTGGTCGGAAACGGAGACCGGCCCATTAGGGCCAAAACGGTCATTTTGCACCGAAGTGGGCTAGCAGGTACTGCTGTTGACTTGGGTTTTGAGTGTTTCCGCCACTCTAACGGTGGTCGTCGTGACACAGGGTTTGTAGGCAATTCCCTATATCGACCTATTTGTGAGTATTTCCGCTACTTTAACGGTTGTGATGTTTGCGAGTATTTTCGCTACTCGGACCGTCTCGAGGAATAAACTGTCTCGTGAGAGGGATTGGAAAGAGGACTTATCGTCTCCGAGAAGACGTGCCTGATTTGGAACCGTCTCGAGGAATAAACTGTCTCGAGAGAGAGATTGAAAAGGGGACTTACAGTCTTTGAAAAGACATGCCTAATTTGGAACCGTCTCGAGGAATAAACTGTCTCGAGAGAGGGATTGGAAAGGGGACTTACTATCTTCGAAAAGATGTGCCTGATTTGAAACCGTCTCGAGGAATAAACTGTCTCGAGAGAGGGGATTGGAAAGGGGACTTACCATCTTTGAAAAATGTGTCTGATTTGGAACCGTCTCGAGGAATAAACCGTCTCGAGGAATAAACTGTCTCGAAAGGGGGGTTGGAGTTGGAATTGGAAAGAACAATGCCCCTAAGGGCATTTTGGTCATTTTGCCTCTATTTGGGCCTGGTGGGCCCTCGAAGCAATGGACAGACAGGATTTGGACTTTAGAAAGTTGGTTTCGGTTGGAATACGCCCATAATGACTTGAACACAAGTCTGGACGGAGTGTAGACTGCCGAGTGGTCAAAAATGGAGTGCTTACAAGGCTCTAACACTCAACTCACACTAAACTAACTTAGGATTGATTTGCAATTATGTGGGGAATTGGATCTAAAATAAAATAAAAAATGAAAGGACTGAAAATCTTTAGATTTTTTATAGGGTTTTGATTTACTAAACTAGTGCAATGAAAATTAAAACAATTAACTAGGCAATTGATTTAAATGTAAAGCAATTAAAATGGAAAGTTTGGATATGATTGATTCAATCCACCAATTCACAACAAGAATTTCAATAGAGGATTTTTATAACTCAAATCAAGAATCACACCGTGGATTCTTGATTCAAAATATTTTTACCATAAAACCTTGGGTTCATATTTAGTTGAGTGTATAAATTGCAACAATTAATAGAACCATTGAAACAAACCTAGAAATGTGCAAGATTTATACCAATTGTTGAATTGTGCATAAATATTACCAAAGGAGTTATGAATTTAAGTTTTCAAATAAATCCAACACTCAACCGAATAGACAATCGAAATCTAGGAATAAAACTTTGAAGTTCATGAATTCCCATTGAAATACTTGAAGATCCTTGGTGGATCTTCACAATCATATTCAAGATAAATCTAACTACTTGAATTCATCATAAAAGTATGTAGACATGTAAAGAAAGCATAAAGAGAATTAAATATAAATTTTACTACAACAATAAATCTGTTTGGTTACAAGGAAAGTGAAGGAAAGTGCAAAAAAGTGAAGGAAAGTGCATTATAATGAAATAAAGTTACAATTTCTACTCCTACATTAACATTACAAACATAAATCTAAGGTTAAAATGAATAAAAACATAAAAACCAACCTTGGAGGAACCTCTCACGCCGCCCCTCTTGGCTGCTACAAACCCTAACTATCTTTTCTTTTCATTTTTTTCGAACAACACAGCTTTCAAGCTCTAGATCTGTATTGACTGATCGATCGGCACTGTTCACCTATCGAACGACCGATTGAATGATCACTGTAGTGTTCGATCGGTCACTGTTCACTATTCACTATTCATGGGCACTGTTCACCGATCGATCGGGCACTATTCACCGATTGAACGGTAAAACACCCTCTCTGAAGTTTGCTAGACTAATCGATCGGTTACTATTCATCCATTCACTTTGAAGCTTGATTTTGACCACTTTAGAGGCCAATTCAGCCGATGCACATTAGAGGACAAATTGTAGCTCTTGAAGTCTTCTTTCCAACAGCACAAAAATCAAGTCAATCGGACATTGGAGTAAAAAGATATGGCTAGAATACAGAGATAGGTCTGAATTTTCATGAACAAATTATTTGCCTTGAACCCGCTTTGATTATTCTTGCTTTCTTTTTGCCTTTATTAGCTTATATAACCTAAAAAACACACACAAAACATAATTGAACAAATATCTAACTAAAATAAGAAAATTAAAACTAGTATAAATCTAACAATGTGCGAATTAAAGGCGTATGATTACACTTTTAGGGTGTAATCAAAATTCAGGACTTCTCAAAGTGTAGAGGAATCTGTGGTTCTGAAATTTATGGTAAAAGATGAGAGAGAGATTTGAACATGGAATAAACAGAGAAGTTGCAATGGTTAATGGTTTTGAAAAGATATGTAATATATGGAGATCGTTTACCCTTGGCGAAAGCAATGACAATGATTCACTAAATAAGGCCAAACTAGTCTTTATGAGAACCACTGCATGCTGAGTCTCTATTACAAGAATTTCGGAGCAACTTCTTCTGGTTCAAAATTTCAAGCCCATCTTATTGGACCATCTTTCTTTATAAGTTTGAAATTCAGGACTTCTCAAAGTGCGAGGAATTTGTGGTTCTGAAATTTATGGTAGAAAATGATAGAGAGATTTGAACATGGAATAAATAGAGAAGTTGCAATGGTCAATGGTTTTGAAAAGATATGTAATATATGGAGATCATTTACCCTTGATGAAAGCAATGGCAATGATTCACTAGATAAGGCTGGACCAGTCTTTATAAGAACCACTAGATACTGAGTCTCCATTACAAGAATTTCGGTGCAACTTCTTCGAATACAGAATTTCAAGCCCACCTAGTGGATTGACTCGCCTCCAAAAGCGGATGTGGGGGTCGCGATGAAGTATAAAACGGTAATCCAGTTTCGTTCTCTCCCAAGGGACCTAGCCCAATATAGGCTCTAGACACTCAACTCACACTAAGCTTACTCGGATTGAATGGAAATTATGCGAATCAAATCTAAAATAAAATGAAATATAAAAAGATCGAAAATCTTTTGGGTTTTGATGGTTATTTTGAATTACTAACCTAATGCAATAAAAATAAAAACAATTAGAACTGGACAATTAAAGTAAAACAAATTGAAATTAGAATTAAAGCAATAAAAAGGGAATTGGGCTGAAATGATCCAATCGCTTAATTCATCCAAGGTTTTTAATGGGGTTTATAACTCAAATAAAAAACAACATTTAAGAGTACTTGATTAGGAGGATTTTACTTTGAAAACCGATAATTCTTAATCAATTGAAATTGGATACATGGTCAATGGGGGATCAAAAGTTAATACCATCGATTTAACTTGGATCAATACCAAATTTTTGATTTGTGCATTGAATTAGTCAAATATAGTCAATAACCTAAGTTTTTTAAGGCATCTTCAATCAATTTATGAGAATGAATTTCTAGCAATTGTAGTGTATTTGTCTAGTCAAGGGTCATAAATTAATACCATCGATTTGAGTGATAAAAATCTAAAAACTTAGTTAATAATTTAAGTTTTCTAAAATTTTCACA
Organism: Euryodendron excelsum; assembly: GCA_033060915.1. Classification (NCBI taxonomy): domain Eukaryota; kingdom Viridiplantae; phylum Streptophyta; class Magnoliopsida; order Ericales; family Pentaphylacaceae; genus Euryodendron; species Euryodendron excelsum. The sequence continues at coordinate 7,660,422 of CM065386.1, read as the reverse complement.
TATAATTACTAGAAATTCAAATTCTAGAAAATTATGGTAATTATTTCATGAGATACCTCCATTGAATTCCTTGGATTATTTGAGTGATTTTCACATTTAAACCCAATTTAATAACCAACTAATTAAATTCATCCTAAAAACATGTAAAATGGAAGTAAAGCATTTAGAGACTAAAGCTGAAAATTACTTAAAATTAAAGAGTGTTTGGATACAAGAAAAATGCAAGAAAATGCAAGAAAGTAAAGGAAAATGCAATACACACTACAAGAAATGTGAATTTTAGCGGCGGTAATATTAACGGCGGGTCAAAAACCGCTCTTATTGATCTTTATTAACGGCGGGTATACTATTGCCTTTATACATTATTATTAACGGCGGTTCATACCTACCGTCGCCAAATAAATCACGAATTAGCTCTCCAAGACAGGATATCCATTAAATAAAACTTTTATCGGCGGTTTTTTAACAACCGCCTTTAAAGACAAAGCCAAACGAAAATGACATCAGCCTATTTTTTTTCCCTCCACCTGAAATTGCATTCCCTCCAAATCATGCTTCCCTCAATCAGCGTTAGTCAACCCTTTTCTCAAAGAAAGACAAGCCAAGGCAGCTCTCTCATTCTCTCAAAGAATCTCACAAATGTTTTTTCAATGCAATGGTAAGCATACTCTTCAATCTTACCATTTTCCCTAAATTTTCCCAATCTGTAAGTCTCTCTCTCTCTCTCTCTCTCTCTCTCTCTCTCTCTCTCTCTGTGTTTAGAGTTCTCTCTCTTAGTTTTTTTTCTAGATTCTTTGAACCTTATGCTCTCTCATTGTTGTGAACTGTTAGAGGTTTAACAATTTTGAACCCTAGGTTTCATGAAGCTTCAATTAATTTTGAACCCTAGGTGTGAATCCAAGCCTTCACTCTTCGGTTTTTTTTTTTCTATTCTAAAGCTTGTGTTGTTATATACATCTACAAATGCATACCCATATGTTATGTGTATAAATATGCATCAAGCTTGTGCTCTACGAATTTTATATTTGGGAATGGTTTGTTCAACATTTTCTTTGTTGCCAATGTAATATTTGGGTCAGAAAATTTCATATGCTTACATGTGTCATTTCTTCTACTATGGCTTGTGCACTAATATGATTATAGATGTCAAACTTTCATATGTTTTTGGTCCTCTAAATATCTTATTTTTTTTATTTTGGTTGTTTTCTTTCAATTTTTTTTATTATTTTCAGTTAAAAGGTGAAAAACCATCACCATTGGGGTTTTTGGTCTCCTTTTGATAGAAATTATTTTGTGTTCATTACTTGAAAGTGATGCTCCATTTTTAAAATTTTTTTTGTACCATTACTAGATTTTTACAGTGAATTTTTAGTTTGGATTGAGCTGATATAATACACTTTATGGTCAACCAATGATGGCTAAATTATGTGTTGTTATTTGTAGCTAACTGAGGCTATCCAACTCTGAAGCTAGGCAATCAGCAACAAGGTAACATCTATTTTATTTTTCTTTTAAAACAATATCCTAGTCATTAGATTTTCTATTCTGCAAATTTGTAGGAGTTACCAGATCTGTTCATTATGTTTAAATTACAAGATTTAATTTACATTGTAGCAATCCTAGTGGCTATAGGTTTGAAATAACCTACAAGTGCTAAATCTTGGTTGCATAGTACTGGGTGAATATTGCCTCCCCTAATTTTTTTTTATGGGATTAGGGGTTGGAAAAAAATTTCACACTGCTAATAGGTTTTTGTTAGGTTATTTGAATCAAAGGATAACATAATTGTGTGTTGGAGGCACTCATAAAGGCACAATACCTGCTAAATTGTACCTATTATTGGTTATTTGCATTGACTTTTTTCAAATGGATGATCAGGAATTTCTTTCTATAATCCTTTCTAGTGATTACATAAACTTATTCACATTCTACTTGTTGCCTTTCTAAAATAACCATTATGCCTAACCTGCAGAACAAAGTAAAAGGGTTGCCTTTAAACATTGATTACCTATCAGAGTCACTTTACAAAAACAGCTATAACTTCCTCTAGAAAACTCTAATTGATGCACCATTTTTTTGTTAGAAACTAGACTCATAGATCTTTCCAACTATATATGGATCAACTGTTGAAACTCTCCTAGTTAAATCAGATTTTGCTGCAAAGTTACCCCAAAAATCATGACTGCACATTTCTCCTGTTTTCTTTTGGATGCTGAAAATTCAGCTCCAATTACTTGTAAAGCTAATTGAATTAGGCTTGGGAACTATGAAGACCTCCCGTGTCAGTCATACTTTTACCTTTTGAGCTGGTACTTAATAGTAAAAAAAACCAAACACAATTTGAAGTCTGTCTTGCATTTAAGAAACTAAATACAGTTTGAAGTATTGAATCAAATCTATGTTGTAGCTATATTATGCATGGAAGTTGTGTCACATGGTTTCTCTGCTAATTTGATCATTTGTTTTTGATGAAATATCTGCATTGTGAGTTAGTAATTAAGTTAGTGTTTTCAATTAATTATTTAGTGGAATAAATTTTTTCTGTTTTTGTTTTTAATTCTTTTCTGTGTATGGACTTCTGGTTCTATGTGGATTAAGTTCCTGTACACAGATATCTTTGGGAGCATTATTTATGTTCTATCTATCTATCTGTCTTCCCATTTGAAGTTTAGGCATTACTTTGCTATGTTCTGTTGTGTTTGTCAACAAACAGCTTAGCACTCTGGTGCTTTGCTAAGAGTGGAATTCTTGTAGAGAGCTATGAGAAAAAGGTCACATGCCTTAGTTTCTATCGCAAATTTGAAACATGACTTCATTGTAACTTCCATGTGCTGGTGTTGGTGTGAGATTTCTTTACTTCAAATTTAGGACAATGTACAATTATTGTCTCTAGACTCTTTAGTCTCTACCTTGTTGACCATTTTAATCAAAGATATATGTATTTTAATGATTAGTATAATCAGCAAGCTTTAATGCTTGATAGAATCCACATATGCTACCAAAAAAGTAAAAGCTTCAAGTTCCAAATCTAGTTTTGGTAGAAAGAATTGCCTGGTCCTCTATTGTTAATTCCATAATCCAATTTGAGAAAACTTAGGTTTTAGTACCATGTAAGATGAAAAACCAATGGCATCGAATGTGGAATGTGTGTAACCAAATTAAAGGACAATGGCAAAGAAGATGGCAGGCAGCCAGTTATTGACCAAGAGGACTTAATCCGAGGGGTGGGATAAAGTGATAAAGCTATACAGTTGTGGCTAAAAATTATCATTGCATGAAATATGGGTTACAACCACATCTAACAAACAATTGCTATCTGCCTTCTTTAGACTGAGAAGTATAATAATCTTGTTGTGGTTCGCACAATCATGTACAAGGTATAGTCAAGTCTTCCTTGCTATATATTAAGAACTTGCTTATGGAATCTATTTCTTTTTCTTTTACTCGTATTTCTTACCTTTCTGTTCCTTTTTTTTTTTCAATTTAGTGGCAAATCAGTAGGCATTATTGGACTGGGCAAAATTGGCTTAACAATTGCTAAGAGATCCGAAGCATTTGGATGCCCAATCCGTTACTACTGTTGAAGAAAGCTTGCTCTTGGAGTTGAAGGTGAGTTTCAATCTTCCCTCTTTGTGATTGTTTGGTTATGTGTGTTGGGTAAGCATTGTTTGATAAAATGTGTCTATGAATGAATATCATATTATTAAAAAATAGAAGTTGACGCTAAGTTAATTGTCTTCCATCTTTGATCAGTTTGGTGTGTCAAAACTGGACTTAGCCCCTTGTTTATTGTTTTGTGATTGGAGAGTTTATTAAAAAAAAAAATATTAGTACATATATTGCAATATTGTGTGTTGGATCAAATTAGAGAGAATACCAAAGGCTGCTACATTTTTGGATTCTACAGGTAGCTTTGACACACTTTAGTAAAATAACCATATCTCTCTCCACAGTTAAGCAAATCATGCTGTGTTTTTTTTATTAGAAAGTAGACTCACAAGACTTTCCCACCATATAAGATTTGCATGTTGATTTATTTCTAGTAGATTCAGATTTCACTCTAAAGTCAGTTGAAAAACAGGGTCTGCACTTTATTTTGAGAAGTTGGACAATCCCTTTGTTTTTTACAATTTGAGGAAAACATAGGCCCTAAACTATTCAATTATTCTAGCAATATATATACCACTCTATTATGTATTATTGAAAGAGATAAATCATTTCATGAATATCACTTGGTGAAAAAAAATTGAATTTATCTAATTTTCTTTTTCCTCGATTGCCATTTTGGAATGATGTGATTATAAGTTTAAATATATCGTCTTGGTCATTAACATATTTTGGAAAGTACATATTAAAAAGGTGATAAAACCTCGTCAATATTTGATAATACAACGTGAAGGTGTGAACACAATTGGAGATGTTGTTAACAAATGTGTAGCTTGGACTTCTAATAATGTATGATACAATACATTAATATTGTATATTTTGTCCTATGTCTAATGCTTGATACTATTAATATGTAAATTTCTTATTTTTTTAGTCATTTTTTCTTTGTGTCCAGATTGAGAGGAGATAGATGTGCGCATATGCAAGGGTTGACATGTGGGATGGTTGTTTTTGATGGCCTATTGAACTTTTATAGTGGTTCACATTTTGGAGTCATTGGTTTTGACTTGTATAAGTCTTTTGTCCTGAAATTTATCAAGTTGGTGTGTATTGACTTATTTTTGTAAATTGACATTTTTGGTAATGAAAAAATTTTAACTTTTTGTATTGGATGTTTGACCATTTTTTGAGACAATTTTTTTTTTTGTTTTGCATATTGATTACATATCATGAATGGATGACATGCAGTTTAAATGTGGACATATATGTTTTTATACATGTCACATAGTGTAATGTAAAATTTTAGTGCTAAATTTATATCATAATAAATATTTATCTTTAGCGCTGGTAATATAGAATTGCCATAACAGATATATTTATAGGAATAAAAGAACTTTTAACGGCGGTTAAATTCTAATAAAATGGTTGTTAAGCCGACCACTGCTAATAGTATACGTAAATATGGACAGTTAATTTACAACATTTAACGGCAGTATGACTACCACTAGTAATGGTATAAGCTATAACAGTGGTAATAAACCACTGCAAATGACATACTTTAGCGGCGGTAACATTTGAACCGTTGTTAAACAAACTTAAAACGTTGATATCAATTGAGGCGGGTTAGTACCGCCTTAGAACTGCCGTTTTTAGTTACCGGCGGTAGCTTTACCACCGTATTAGTTTTCCCGATGCGTACTTAGGCGGCAGTTGATTTTTTTGTCATGTAACCTGCGTTATATACTTTAGAGGCGGTTGGTATACCTTTCGCCGGCGGTAATTGACCGCCGCAAAAGGCCAATTTCCTTGTAGTGACAATAAAAGTAAATTACAAGTTCTAACACTATACTACCATTACAAAGATAAATATAAGCAACAAAAGTAGAAAAATGGAAAAAACCAACATTGGAGAGCTTCTTCCGCTGCCCCCTAGCTGAAACTAACCCTAACTCCCAAAAAACCTTCAAAACCTCCCTCAAATGCAACTTCGGACGCAAAAATGCAATCTAAAAGTCGAAATAGCGTCCAAACGGACTTCGAACGGTACGTCAATCGCACGTCTGAAGTGTATCTAGACAATCACTGTTCACCGTCCGGACGCACTATTCACTATCCGAACGCACTGTTCGGACGGCACTGTTCACCATTCGGACGGTTACGAACAATGACCGTTCGAACGCATCGTTCAGACGGGCACTATTTATTGTTCAGCTCAGCAACCTTCTAGCTTGATTTTGACTACTTTAGAGGCCGATTCAGCCGATGCACATTAGAGGACAAGTTGTAGCTCTTGAAGTTTTCTTTCTAATGCAGCAAAATTAGCTTAATCAGACATTTGAGTGAAAAGTTATGGCCAAAATACCGAGATGGGTTGGACTTCTCATCACCAGTTTGTGCGTTCTGAACTCGTTTTGATCATTCTTTGCTTTTATTTGCATTTATTAGCTTCTATAACCTACAAAGCACACACAAAACATAATCAAACAAATATCTAACTAAAATAAGAAAATTAATAATAATCTAAGTCTAACAAGCTACGAATTAAAAGCCTATAATTATACTTTTAGGATGTAATTATGGACCATCTTTCTTTGTGAGTTTGAAATTTAGGACTTCTCAAAGTGCAGAGGAATCTGTGGTTCTAAAATTTATGGTGGAAAATGATAGAGAGATTTGAACATGGAATAAACAGAGAAGTTGCAATGGTCAATGGTTTTGAAAAAATATGTAATATATGGAGATCGTTTACCCTTGTCAAAAGCAATGGCAATGATTCACTAGATAAGGCCAGACCAGTCTTTATAAGAACCACTACATGTTGAGTCTATTATAAGAATTTCGGAGTAACTTCTTTTGGTACAAAATTTCAAGCCTACCTTATTGGACCGTCTTTCTTTTTAAGTTTGAAATTCAGGACTTCTCAAAGTGCAGAGGAATCTGTGGTCCTTAAATTTGGAGGAACTGCCAGTTAGATTACCCTTTAAAGATTGGATTTTCTTTACTGCCATCCCTTCTTGTAGACAATGTGATCCGTTGTTTGATTCGGAAAATAACGATGTATATGATGGAATATATAAGAAGAAGAAAATCTTTGACAGTTTTTCTCCCATCCTCAAGTTAAGAAGCACAGACACTTCTAAAAAGATACAGACATGACTCCGGCACGTGTTAGACATACGTTCAAACGTGTCTTATTATTTTATTATTTTTTTAAAAATTGGGCGCGATTCAGACACTTGGAGAACATACATGTCCGTGTTCATCACTTATGCTATAAAACACATAAGTTTAAAAAAAAACTTATAATCCAATTGTAAAATAAAAGCAATATAATTTTATACCCAATTTGTTGTTTAAACTACAAAAGAAAAGATTTTTAATTTTAATTAGTACTGTTCTTTATTTTTTTTATTATCTTCAAGTAAAATATTTCTATATATGATATATAAAAAATATATAATTTTACTATCCCCGACGTGTTGTATCTTGTATTTTTTAAGAGTGTTTTCTTGTCCAACAAGTTTTTGGTTGAAAGAATCAGGTTATCAACATAATTTCCTATATTGCTTCAACGTAATTTCCTATATTGCTCGTAAAATTTCCGTCGTCTATGCATCTATCCCATGGATCAATGTGTCTCTACATGTATCTCGTGTTTGGATTAACAACAATTTGTAAAGGCTACTATCACATCATTTTTGTAGAATTTTTTATACACAATATTTGAAAGAATAGCATTCAGATATTTCATTTAAAAATGAATGACTCTCATTCTGTCTACCATAATGTATGAATGATGCAAAATGATGTAATAGTGATATTTTAATAATTAAGAGCAATTATGATGAGTATTTTGTATTTTTATTTTTTTAAGTGAATGACTCATTCAATTATGTCATTTGATAATAAATTTCGTATAAATTTTAATATTACTTTTTAAAAAATTATTAGATGTGAAGACTTTAGTTATAATAAGAAATTACAACGAAAGCCACACGGATATGACTCTTGGTCGACTACTCGTGGTGAAGAAGTTATTGCATTTTTTTTAATAACAACCCATTGGCCAGTGCCCTACCTCACAATTTTTTCTTGATACGGCTAGATGTGGCTTGCCTGCGTGACTTACTTGACGGGGCAGTAGTCAACAAGGACTACTCAGAAACAAAAAAATAATTGGGCTAATTATATTATATTTTTTTAATAATTTGAGCGAAAATTATATAATTTTTATATAATTTAAAAGTAAACACATTATAATCTTTTATAATTTAGATTTAAATGCAACATGAACGGAAACTGAGAGAATTAACAGTAATTCTATAACATGTATTTTTGTCATTTTATCTCTTTAAAATGGAACATTAAAAAGATTATTTTGTCCTTCAATGTCAAAATAAAAAATTATCTTTAAAGGGGCATTGGTGTTATTTCAACAAATTTGTCACGGTTCTATTTATTTTGCAGATAAGTCTAAATCTTAAAGAGAATTATGTGCTCATTTTTTTTTTTATCTATAAAAGAATATATGATTTTCACTCAAACTATAAACGAGTAAAATATAATTACCCAAAATTGATTTTGTTTTTGAGTTGTCAAACTTGAAACACAAATTTTCACCAATTCAGCTAATTATTATACTTTAAATTAATTTGCCCATATATATTTATAAGTTTAAGAGTGAGAAATATATTAGGATACAAGAATAAATTTTTACACGAAAAAAAAAATCAACTTCTATTCAACTTTAACAAATATGAAAACAAGACAAATTAATTGTTTCTTATCCAAAATGGATAGAACCGACAATGTCCTATATAAAAGTTTTGATATTTTATCGGACTAGGATCTTAATTTTTTTTAAAAAAATTGCAAGGTTGTCGGTAGAATAAATTTTTTATGAAACAATAATTATATATATATATATATATATTATGTAGAAGGGTTACACAAATGCTGGGTGCCATGGCTTCCTCCCCATAGAGTAGTTTCGTGCTCAAGTCACACAAAACATGAGCATGTGCAGGTGCAGGAGATCGTTGAGATCGTTCTTTATCAAAAGAATTGATAACGGGATCATTTTCAGAGCGTGTATATATGTTTATATTTTCACATATCTAGTTAAGTAAATTTATACATATATGCATTTATATAAATGTATTTAAGTAATTTTTATTTTTTATGCTTCAATTCCATCATGTGCAACTGCATTTAATAAAAAAAAATATTACAGTCACCGATTTTGTTTACTAGATTATCATCATAGATAAACAGTGGTAAGTGAATCCCAAATATATTGAATAATGTAAATTTTATCACTTTGTGTCTATTCGTAATAAAAATTTAATGTCTCTAATATTACTCATTAATAAATACAAATAAGTAGAATAAATTAAAAGAGAGAGAGAGAAGTTTAGTGATGGAGTGTCTCGTCTTCTATCTTGGGTCACAGGTTCAAACCTTGGCTGAATGCATTTTTGACATTCATTAAAGTTATTGTTCGCTTTCATCAATAAATAATGCAACAAAATGAATGGCACCCATTTCCACAAGCAACGTCACGACCCCATTGCCCACAGGAATCATCCAAATGTTGTTTGCTAAATGGTGATGAAATAGGCGTCTAAGTTGTCGGCGCCGCCCCTATGAGAGACCAAATGGTCGTTGGTTCTGAATGATGATTGTACCAAGAGAATTGAAATTCTAGTATAATAATATCCTACAAAGTTCTGTCCCTAAAGAAAAGCACGACTTGTACCCAAAAAAATAAAAAAAAAAAATATTGAAGTATCGGTGGACATAAAGGACGTGGTTTGTAATGATTTAAAAAAAGTGTTTACCAAAATTTTCTTTATAAAAAGTCATTTAAAAAATTTATTCTCGTATCCTAATGAAGAGTAATCACTTAAAAAAAAGTGTTTACCTACAATTAAAGAAGTCCACTTAAAAAAAGTGTTTACCAAACTTTTATTTAAAAAAAGTTACTTATAAATTTTACACATTTTTATAAAAAGTCACTCCGCAAAACTGCTTTTAAACTGCGTTCAAAAGAGCCTCTATATTTTTTTTATTTTTTATATTCTCATGATTTGGTTGATATCCTTCGATGAGTTAATTTTTCTACAGGAGTGCATAAGTGGCTAGAGGGCAAGTTCTTGGTTAAAACTTGAACCATAGGCCAAGCTCATGACTATATGTATCTCGCATCTGTATAGATCCCAGTGTTAAAAAAGCCATAATCACTTCCTTTTATGGTAGGGCCATTCTATGTCTACCAATATATATAGTGGCCGGTTTTGCGTGCAGTGGCTGTCGTATTCACACTGGGCTTTATTTCTTTCTTGCAATGGAGTTGTGACAAATGATAATGTCTCAGTAGGCTTCATGAGTTGACTGCGAGTTCATGCAATACAAAGAAAAAAAGAGAGGAGGAGAGAAGGGGAGAAAAAAAAAAAAAAAAAGGAAGAAGTCGTGCCCAAACCGTATCTGTCTCTGCCCATGGCTATGGCTGTTCTCAAGAACTGGGTTCTCCTTCTGCTATTTCTTCCTCCCTTTTTTCGCTTCCCTTGCATTAATACAGATGCATATCGTGCCAACTTTTCATCAGCCAATGTCTCTGCTTGTTGGAAAAACAATCCCTCCAACAAAAGAGAAAGTCTGGAGTTCGATGACTGTATCTTGAGGCCTGTTGATGTATATATGTATTAGGAGTAGTTTAGTTGTGAGTAATATAGTCTTTTTTCTCTTTTTCTAGGACAATACTCTAGCCTGTATATAATGTTATTTCTATTCATTGTATAGTTACAGCCTTCATAT
>CM065386.1:7640000-7645000 GCA_033060915.1 Euryodendron excelsum | reverse complement strand
TGACTATCACTTTATTCGCCAGCATGTGGTTCGTGGTACGGTTCATCTTCTTCCTACTTCTTCTGTTGACCAGACAATTGATATCTTCACTAAATCTCTTATGCTGGATCAGTTTGATGCTCTCGTCCAAACTCAAGTTGGTCTCTGCTAAACCCCCTTGAGTTTGAGGGGGGAGGGGGAGGGGGTGTTGATGTATATATATATATATATATATATGTACTAGGAATAGTTTAGTCTTTCCGGTATTGTGGGTAATATAGTATTTTTTTTCTTTTTCTAGGGCAATACTCTAGCCTGTATATAATGTTATTTCTATTCATTATATAGTTACAGCCTTCATATATACAAGTGTTCTCTTTCACTTTTTCTCTCTTTCTCCTCTTCCACCTTCAATAGTATATATATCTATATATGTATCTTCATTTTTATAACATTAACATCTCACCGAGCGTGCGTACAACCGACTGTATATCTTCAGTGTACAACGTTGTGGGAGATTGATGTTAATTTTTGGACGTATGCATGAATCATATCCTCTTCTTTGTCAACTTAGACAACATTTTGGGGCAGCTTAACATCTCACCGAGCATGTTTATAACCGACTGTACATCTTCCTGTGTAAAATGTTGTGGGAGATTGATGTTAAGTTTTGGACGCATGCATGAATCATATCCTCCTCTCTATCAACTTAGACAACATTTTGGGGCCGCTTAACATCTCACCGAGCATGCTTATAACTGACTATATATCTTCAGTGTACAACGTTGTGGGAGACTGATTTTAATTTTTGGACGCATGAATGAATCATATCCTCTTCTTTGTCAACTTAGACAACATTTCGGGGTAGCTTAACATCTCACCGAGCATGCTTATAACCGGCTGTACAGGCCCGATGCCATTAGGACATTTGGCCTGATAATTAACTGATTTGTATGAGATAATCTAATTGAAGTGTGTGCAAACTAATTTAAACATCCGATTAGCAAAAATAAAATAAAATTATTACAAATCATTTTTAGCTAGGACTCGATCAACACTATTTAAACAAATATGATTAGGATAATAATGTTAATTATTAGTGATATAGTTGTTTCTAGGAGTTATCTTAGTTTATATTGAGACTATAAATAATTGTAGATGTCGTATGGCTTAAGAAATGAAAAATATCAATTATTCAAAATAGGGCCTCGGCAGGAGATGTGGTTCATCTCGAATTGAACCAATAGGAAAATTTTGCTCCTCTCAAAGTGGGCTATTCTATCTTTTATTTAATTTGATTCTGTCCAATTTAAAAGGATTCATAATAGTAGTGTTACAGCCACTTTCCTGACATATCTATGGATTAATGAAGTAGGAAGGTTATGATTCTTTTTATAACTTTCATTTTTAGTATCCTCTAGTGGGATATTTTTGAATATCTTCAAACTCAAGAACGAGATTTTTAAATTCACCTTATTGGCGTATCTGTGAAGCAATGGAGGCTGAAAGTTATGAAAGTGAAAAGTTAGGAGACGCAATTCCCTCGAAACGGTTATTATGAGAAAAACCCCCTCAAAGAGGTCCCTTTCAATTTGACGGCTTTCATTTTTGTTGTTCGTAAAGACCTTCAATATGATGATTTGAAGATCTTAAATCTTGAGGACAAGGTTCTTTGAAGGACGAAGGAATGTTACGAATCATTTTTAGCTAGGACTCTATCAGTATTATTTAAATAAATATGATTAGGATAATATTAATAATTATTAGAGATTTAGTTGTTTCTAGGAGTTATCTTGATTTATATTCAGATTATAAATAGTTGTAGATTCCGTATGACTTAAAAAATGAAAACCATCAATTGTTCAAAATAGGACTTTTGCTCTGAAAGAGTTATGGTTCATCTCAAATTGAACCAACAAGAGAGTTTTGCTCCTCTCAAAGTGGGCTATTCTATCTTTTCTTTAATTTGATTACGTTCTGTTAAAAAAATTCATGACAAAAAAAACGTATAAGTGACTGGAATGACCAACACATACCAGCATTTTGTGATGAATTGACAAATGATAACGCAGTACAACTGAAAAAGTCGCACGAAAAATCAATTGGTTCCACCAAACTAGCTATATGTAGTGTATTATCAACGATTTTCACAAAAGGATTCTTGCATAAAATGATATAGGTTGAATGAGAATAATTTACTTTTAAAATAAAATATCAATCACAATGAATCTTAATTGCAAAAGTGTCATCAATGAAATTTTTGATCAAATTTTTTCAAAGAATAGCATTTTTCATTGAGAAAAGCATGATACCATATAACCAAAAAATTCATAGAATTCCTTTCATTTTAAAACAAAACAACCATCATGTATTATTTAATTATAAAAATACTATTGCCACATAATATAGAAAATTTCTCCATGAATAATAGTCTTTGACCAAATTATCCTCTAAAGCAAAATTGTGCAGTAAAAATTTTCAATTGGTCCACGTAGACTAAAAAATCAATTAGAAGTTTGTGGTGACGGGTATATTCGTGGATTACCTAGCCCGTTGCTCACATCGATCATCTTCACATTGCCTAAGCACAACGGCAGTGACTTGACTATAAGAAATTTGGAGCGACTCCAAGGATTCGAGGAAAGGGATGGTAGCCGGTCCCGGGGATCCATTATTCCAAGCTTGGTTAAGCATTTCTGCATTCACTTTAATTGTATGTCTGAGGGTCGAATCCTAACTATAAAACCACGTCATTTCCCATGCTAGCTTTCCCATCCAAAACTGCTAAAGAAATTGATTAGAGACATTATGTCTTTGTATCTTTTCATGATGTTCAAGCGCTTGCTCTTCTTATTCTCATGTTTTTATCTCATTATTTTGAGGACTAACTCTTCCTCTTCTATCATGCAGCCACAGTGCAATGAAGACGAGAGTTTAGCCTTACTGAAGTTCAAGCATAGCTTTGCCATTAACAAGTCTGCTTCTTATGACCATTCTGCTTATCCCAAAGTGGAATCGTGGAAGCTCAAAGGTGAACATAGTGATTGCTGCTCATGGCATGGTGTCGAGTGTGATGAGATCACCGGTCATGTGATTGGCCTCGACCTCAGTGGCAGCTTTCTCTATGGTTCTATCAACTCCAACAGCACCATCTTCAGTCTTGTCCACCTTCAGAGGCTCAACCTTGCAGACAACCACTTCAATTACTCTGAAATCCCATCTGGAATTGGATATCTTTCGAGGCTAACAAGTCTCAACCTATCCCAATCTGCATTTTCTGGTCAAATCCCTTCAGAAATCTCACAATTATCCAAGTTAGCATCCCTTGATTTGTCAAAAAATTTGGACCCCTTCTCTTCTCATGGTTTATTGAAACTTGAAAAACCCTGTTTGAAAAGCCTTATTCAGAACTTAACCAACATGAAAGAGCTTTATCTAACCGGCGTGAACATAAATTCTTCAGTACCTCATATCTTGGCAAATTTTTCTTCATTGACAAGTCTGGCTCTCGATGATTGTGACTTGTACGGTGAATTCCCGAGAGGCATTTTCTTGCTACCAAACTTACAGTATTTAACTGTGAGCGACAATATTGATCTCACCGGTCATTTGCCAGAATTTCACCATACTAGTCCCCTTTCAGATTTGAGATTAGATAGTACAAGTTTTTCTGGTAAACTGCCAGATTCTATAGGTAATCTTGGATCCTTAAATTATTTGGGTTTTAGTGAATGCCATTTCTCTGGCTCACTTCCTGCTTCAATGGGTAATATGACCCAGCTCACAGTTCTGAAACTTGGGATGAATAATTTTTCAGGGGTGATTCCATCTTGGCTTATGAATCTAACCCAGTTAACTTATCTAATTCTAGAGCAAAATCAACTGCAGGGCCCAATTCCAAACTCATTCTATCAACTCAAGCATCTTGTATACCTTGATCTCTCCTTAAATAACTTGAGTGGTACAGTGGAGCTAGATATTTTTCTTCAGCTCCGAAACCTGTCTTGGCTTCTATTATCGGAAAACAAATAAACAGTGCTAATTCCCAAAAACAACACCAACGCTACCCTTCCAAAGTTCAATATTTTAGGGTTGAAAGCGTGCAACTTGAAGGAGTTCCCAGAATTCCTGCAGTCCCAAGATGAATTGTTCGCGCTAAGACTTTCCTCTAACGAAATTCACGGCCAAATACCAACTTGGATGTGGAACTCAACTAGAGAAACTATGGCGCTTTTGGACATTAGTCACAACTATCTGACAGGCTTTGACCAGCATCCAGCGATCATTCCATGGGGATCTCTACTTGTGCTGGACCTCGGATACAACAGGTTGCAAGGATCACTCCCAATTCCACCAAAGTCCACTCGATTTTATAATGTCCCTGGTAATATGTTGAGTGGAGAAATTCCACCATCAATCTGCCACAATACTTTTCTTTCCGATCTTGATTTGTCTAACAACAACTTCAGTGGCACAATTCCCCTATGCTTGGCTAGTATTAGTGGTTCCCTGATGTCTCTGAATCTGAGTGGCAACAGTTTCCAAGGCACTATTCCTGAAATGTTCACGAGTGACAGCAACTTGAAGATGATTGATTTGAGTCGAAATGAATTACAGGGGCAGGTACCAAGATCATTGGCAAATTGTACAAGGCTCGAGGTTCTGGTCCTTGGAAATAATCAGATAGAGGATACTTTCCCTATCTGGTTGGGAACTCTTCCCGAGTTACAGGTCCTTGTTTTGCGATATAACAAATTCCATGGGGCCGTTGGGAATCGTAATACAGATCCAGAGTTTCCACACCTGCGCATCATTGACCTCTCTCACAATGGTTTCTCGGGTAACTTGCCTTCAGAGTACTTCCAAAAGTGGAAGGCAATGAAAATGCTCCATGCAGAAAGCTTTGCATATATGCACTTAAATAGAACTTTGCAATTCTTAACAAATGATAGTCAACATATAGCGATTGTGATGGAAAACAATTATAGTTATTCTATTACAATCACTCTCAAAGGCACACA
>CM065386.1:7620000-7635000 GCA_033060915.1 Euryodendron excelsum | reverse complement strand
TCCATAGCCATTAGAGTCTAAGGTTCCCAAAGAAATCATATTTTTTTCTTAAGTCTGGAACATGTCTAATATCACCTAGTGTTCTTACCATACCATCACACATTTTAATCTTAATTGTGCCTATTCCAATGACCCGACAAGATGCATCATTCCCCATTACAACGGAACCACAATTAACTAACCTATAAATGTCGAACCACTCTCTGTTTGGAGACATGTGATAGGAACAGGTAGAATCCAGAATCCATGAATCTTCAAAATGGTCTGAATTCGATGAAACCGAAAGCATATCACCATCCTTATAATCAAAATTCTCTGCAGCTACATTCGCAATGTTAGATGCTTCCCTTTTCTTCTTTTCATCGCCTTTCCCCTTCTTCCACTTTGGATAGTCCTTCTTCATATGTCCCTTTTCATGACACTTGAAACACTTGATGTCTTTTCTGTTCCTCGATTGTGACCTGTTGTTTCTGCTAACAAATTGACCCTTCCTCTACTTCGTCCACGATCATGATTGCCATTTACCACAAGCCCTTCACCTTGAGAACTCTCAGCAACATTCTGTTTTCGTTGATTGTACGCCAAGAGAGCCGCAGTAACCTCCTCTATTTCTAGGGTTTCTTTACCCCACAGTAAGGTTGTAACCAAATGCTCATACAAAGTAGGAAGAGAAGTTAAAAGCATCAGTGTCTTGTCTTCTTCATCAAACTTCACGTCGATCCGTAATAAATCGTTGATTATCTGGTTAAACAAATTCATGTATTGAACCAAATCTGAACCCTTCGCCATCTTCAACCCATACAATTTCTGCTTTAGGAACAGTTTGTTCATCAGGGATTTGGACATATATCTGCTCTCCAGTTTCGTCCAAATGCCAACCGGCGACTCCTTTTCCATGACTTGATACAAAACCTCATCAACAAGACAAAGCCTACTCACGGCTTTCATCTCAGGTTTTTCCCAGTCATCATTGGATGTCTTCTCTAGTTTGTTCCCGGATAGCGCTTTCACCAAACCCTGTTGAACAAGCACGTCCTTCACTCGTCTATGCCATAGCCCAAACCAGTGACATTGAACTCACTACTTCATATTTTGTAGTCGAAGCATTCATTGCCATCGCAGCCTGCAGCTCTAATACCACTAGTTGCACAGAAAACTTTATATGATGCAATAAAACAGGAGTAAACAAGTACAGAACACAAGGATTTAACAAGGTTCAGCAGTCAGTGTGACTACCTACGTCCTCAGTGGTAGCAGAGTTCTCTTTTATTACTTTTGAAGAAAAGTATACAACTAATTAGGGTTACACAAATTTAAATGAAACCCTAACTATGGATCTCCGCTCTGTTCTGCCCATGAGCCCCATTGTTCTTGGACTTAATATTAACAATATGAGCCACTAACTCCAACAATATCATCAAGCTAGGACAGTGTTAGGGGTTGGCGATAGCAAAATTATCACACGTGGTTCTTTTCTTGGATGTGTTGGGTAATAGCCTTTTTATGAAGGGCATTTTGGGAAGGTAAGCCATGGAAGCAAGATAGGCTGTGGCGTTTGGAGGATTTCTTGTCAGGGTATCCAGCTTTGCTATCTTAACCATTTGGCATATTGGATGTGTATCATACAAGGTGTCTAACAAAATGCTTGAAACGTTGAAAAACGGAATTGTGAGACAGAAAAGAAAAAAAAACGATGGGGATTTGGCTTGAGGTGGAGCTATGTTATTTGTTGCTGATATTTTTTTATACGAGAAACGAGAATAGAAACAGGAATATATTAGATTGTACGATATGAGTATGCTTGTATGGATGATACTAAAGTATCTCTAAATGAGAGAGCAATTTTTCTTTTAATAATCAGATGTTTAATCAAATGTAGCTTATTATTGTTCAAATTTGTCCTGTAAAAACATAATTCTAGGATCATTATGACCCTTGTTTCTCCTTTCTTTTTCTTTTTTTTTTTTTTTTAACATTTATCCTAGCTAAAACTACACAGTTTAGTTCATTATGTTTGAAAATTTTGGGAAAATAAAATTCTGATATTTTGGGAATGGACTAGAAAATTTTGGACTAGGCAATTTTTCAAACATAATGGACTTGGACTAGTCCATGTCACTACCCTCTAGAATCTAGAAAAATTTGGGAAATCAAGATCTGATAGTCCATGTCACTACCCTCTAGAATGTTGCAAATTTTGGAAATCAAGTTCTGATATTTTTGCTTCAAAGGTGGGTCCAGTCCTTGCTGACCCACTGTTTCAGGGGCCGAATATTCATGCTTGAAATGTATTAAGCAATGATATGGAATCCAAATTCTAATATCATCTACTCGTAAATGTTATAAATAATGAAGTTACATATCTCTTTAACTTCACCAATTACATATTTATAAGAAAAATATTAAGTTTACAGAAGTTATATATATTGACAACAGTGATGGGCCTTTTGTTTTTCAATGAATAGATGTAAACACGCTACATGATTCTGTATAAAATTATTATATATAAATAATACTTATATGACATTACTATGTTTGTAATGCCGCAAGTCTTTGGCTCATTTATGATAGATACTCGGCAACAAGTAAAGGGGATGTATTGAGAAACCTCTCTCTAACAGCTAAAACTATCAAGTAAATTGGTTGTTAATAAATTACATGTAATAAAATTAAAAACCATCTAAGTAGTAAACCATAGCTAAATCATTAAATAAACCAAGACAACAAACTAGCCGTGATGAAAATGTATATATATGTATAAATATATAAAGAAATGCAAGGACGAGCCCATAATGTCCAACTATTTGGTTAAAATCCGTTTGATTACACTTTTGATTTCTATTTTTGTTTGCATTTTCTAAAAGTTGTCAAAATTGACTTTGGCAAACTGAATTTCAACTAGATCATGATTGATAAACTGATTCTGGAACTTGTTTTTAAAAATTGTTTATAAAATATCCCAATTTTAAGGCAAAAGAAAAAGCAATTTTTCAGTTTTGAGAACCATTTTTATATAAAAATAAAAATAACATGAACCCCTTTTTCTATTATTAGGGTTTTAAATGAAGACTCTCTCTCTCTCTCTATATACACACACACAAACTTTGATACTCTTTTGATATGACCATAGCCCCTCAATGTACAACGTGAAGAGAATAAAAACTAGGTATTAAAGGCAGATTTTGTAGACATCACTAGCATTGATTTTTTAGAGTAAACATAATTAAATTTAATTGAAGAATCCTACCGGTGAATTAACTTCAGAGTTGAGAAGGTTGCGCTAGCCCGCGGCACTCCCACACATGCCATGAGTTTATGAAAACAAATTCAACTTTTTGTTACCAGCTTAGTAAAGTTCTCAAGATTTTAATTTTAAAAAAAATAAAGATAATATGGTGGTGAAATGGACATAAAGCTTAACTTTAAGGGAGTTGGTCTCATTGATCCAAAAGGAGAAAATTTGATGCTGGCTAGAATAATTTTCTCAATTCATCACAAAATGCTGGTATTTGTTGGCCACTAGAGTCACCTATATACGTGCCTCATAAGATAGAGTAACTATTCAATGCTTGTGAAGCACCATGTAATTTTGCTTTTCATCTCACAATGCCTATGGATTCTATCTGTTAGGTAAAATATTTTGACATCTCATATAATAGGAGCCTACATGCATTGTGAGATAATGTAGTAAGGCCACATAGTACTCTCGAACCATTCAATAAATTTTCCATTAAGATGTTGAATTCCCCCAAACTATGGAGTAAGTTGCTAGAGAAGAGGGTAAGGAAGAGTTGTGCATCCACAAACACCAATGTCACACAAAGTTCTAAAGAGAGAAGACCAGCAATTGACTTATGAAAAACAGCAAAAAGGCAACCAAAAGTTCTCTCCCAAAGGATCTAAGCCAAATTAAGAAGCCATTGCATTGTTTTCGCCAAACAAAATACATATGGTAATGAAATAGACACAAGCAAGTTACGTAAAACAGATCTCAAAAGCATGGTCCCTCCAATTCATCAGTCAAGCTAATAAAGGACAAACCCAAAAAGTATAAAAACTTTCATGAAACATTGCCTAATCGACTTCGGCTTCCTCGTCCCTTGCTTTTCTCCCTTCTCTCTGCTTGTGTTTCTTCCTTCCAAAGGTGAAGTAAAGATATCCCTTCTGGATAGTCAAAAATGAATGCGGAGGTCCACTCAACCAACTTGCAAAAACAAACCACTCCCATTTAGGCAAGAGTTTATGAGACTAGAAATTTGATCAACTCAAGCTAGGTACCTAAGCTACAAGGTAAAAGCAGAAATCACATTTATTCTTTGCTTCACCCTGTACATGGAATGATGTTACAAGCAAAAGCTACTGGAATCACTTAAAAGAAGGAACAAGAAAAAATTACAGATTACACTAGCTTATATATAGTACTTGGATTTCACACAAGCTAAAAGCATCCACATGGATAAACATTAGAAATGAAATATTGCTTATTGAGTTAGTTTCTTGGTGCCTTTCTTTTCTTCATTCTCTGGGTTCGCTAACCACTTCCAAAGGTCCAGATAAACCATTCATGATACCTCGTTGTCATAGCGTGCCCAAGAACTAACCCAATTATTAGCCCACTTCCATATCCCATGAATATGACAATCCAGTCGACACCGCTTGGAAACTCTGAATCACCACCTTGAAAGCTTGGGGGGGGGCAGCGATGGTGGTGAGGCCTGTGCATTTCCACATAACTTTGACAGAGGGAGACCACACAATCCAGAATTGCCTTCATATGAGCTGTTTTCAAATGTATCAAATTGTTTCCCTCAAGGTATAGGGCATGTGAGATGGTTATGAGAAATGTTCAAGAATGCCAGGAAAGCCAGTTGGGTTAATTGCTGAGGGATCTCTCCAGAGAGCATGTTTTGAGAAAGTCCAACCATTCCAGCTCTGTCAAATTTGCTAAGGATGATGGGATGACACCACTGAGATTGTTGTTGATTCAGCGCCTGGTGCCCATCTAGAATTCCTAGTGATTCTGAAATTTCTGCTCTAAATTTGTTGTTTCACAGTTCAACAGCTACAAATACACTTTGGATCTTCTCGTATAACCTTCGTATGCCTTTGTTAGTGTTAGGTTTTTAGGTTGACTAATTCAGAGCAAATGCACTTTCTATGTAATTCCTGCATTTACATAGACGTGTCTATATGCCTGTCAATAGATCGGGTCTGAACCAAATCCGATTCAGATCCGATCCGAAAATATTCAAATCTACTTTGATAGACCCGGTCCGTTAATCCGATAATCCAAACCCGTTAGATCCAGTAAATTTTAGATCGGGTCTGGTAAGATCCGTGAAATCCGATGAGATCCGTAAGATCCAAAAAGACCAAAGCATTCACGTTTCTAAACAGACTCTGGTCTTCAATGGCCAAGTTCTTAGCGATGATCTCAACGTCCATTTCTCTGAAATCCTGGATCACTCGCCCATTCGGCTCATCGTCATACCGAAACCCGAGAAACTTCAAGCGAAGGTTGAAGAACCACCACCTTCTTCCCAAAAAATCCGACTCCTTCTGAAGATGCCAACGTCAAAGGTCGCCGTTGCCGTCAACATGAACGTAAACGATTCCGTCCGCCGCCTTAAAGAGAGAATCCATGAGACCGACGGCGTCCCTGTAAATTGACTGGTGCTTCATGCTAATGGCTGTGAATTACACGACAATCGGCTTGTGCGAGATTACGAGCTTTCGGAACATTCAGAAATTGAAATAAATGTGAAGCCGTATCCGACGTCTTCATCGTCGACGGGATCTAGAAGTGCGAGAACGTGGGAGAGCTGAGAAAAGAGCTGCAGAAGTTGCAGCAGCACGTGTGTGTGATTTTTGGCACATGTATGGGGGGTGTAGTTTGTGGGTTTGTTTGAAAGGGTTAGATCAGAAGATGGAAAGAGCAAGAAGTCATTTTGCTTTTTCTATTTAATTGAATCAACAGGAAGTGAATTAATATATTCTCATTTGTGATCATTATTTATTTAAATTCATGTCGTTAAAAATTTAGATTCATAATGAAAAAATTGTGATGACTGTTTGGATGACGTATTTATGGATTTTCTCACTCCTTGCTTGTTTGTTGATCAATAAAGGCTGTAAAAAATGAAAAGAAAAGAAATTGTCATTTGATTTATATAAAAACATCGTAGCATGTATCAAACTTGGGAAATTTTTTTAAAAAAAATAATAATAATAAAACTTGTTGGATCAAATTGGATCTTTGGATCCAGATCCTGTTATTAACGGATCGAGTCTGTGATCTCTTATCGGATCTAATGCTTATCGAATCTAAATCGGGTCTGTGTCTTATCGGATTTGAATCGAATTTAGATCCGTCGGATCTGATCCATATTCGATCCATTGACGCCTAGACGTGTCGAGTGTTAGAATGAATCAAGGTGTTGTAACAAAAGCAAAACAGAGGTTGAAGAAATTACAGACCGTTCGAACGGGTCATCAAACTGTTTGAATGGGGAGCGTTTGAACGGTGGGTCAAACCGTTCGACGAGCGTCTACGGGCCAACTAACCAAAAACTGGGAGCTAAAGGGGTTCCGCAATTGATAATTTTTGGGCGATGCCCATGTTTAATGACTAGCCAACCATAACGTCTGGATTTAGAAACTTTGTGGACAAACTGGAACTAAAGCAATGAGAAACTTTTGAGGACACGTCATGTTTAGATGTAGAATAGGGAAACCAATTCAACAACATTTCTCTCAAGTTTGGATATATATAAACAAGTCATACAGATTACGTGGGTTCCACAATTGGTTTTTTTGTTTACTTTATTTTTTTGATTTATAAGCAAAAAAGTCAATTTTTTTAACATTTTTAATTTTTTGTTTCGCTTTTATGCTAATCTTAGCTTATAAAAGCCAAAAAAAAAAAAAAATTATTTTAATTTTTTAAACTGAAAAAGCAAAATAAAAAAAACTATACCAAACAGGCATTCAGTGGTCAAATTCAAGGGAGTGAGTCTCTCTTTTAAGTAACTCGTTCTCCTTTGAATGATGAATCACAAGGGGTGACTCTATATGAGCTTAAAAGAGTAGTCAGTTGAAAGCCAAGACACCCTGTAGTAATTAAAAAAACACCAACAAATGAGTGTTTGAGTGTTGAACCCAAGTACACATTCAGCATATCATTCTATGCATGCATAGTTAATGGTTCTTGAAGGAAGAGCATATCACCCAGAAACACTTGGCTTTTGCAAATAAATTTAAAAATAACTATATATGGTAGAAGATGATAGAGAGACTTGAACATGGAATAAGCAGAGAAGTTACAATAGTGAATGGTTTTGAAAAGATATGTAATATATGGAGATCGTTTATCCTTGGCCAAAGCAATGGCAATGATTCACTAGATAAGGTCAGACCAGCTTTTATGAGAACCACTAGATGTTGAGTCTACATTACAGGAATTTTCAGAGCAACTTATTTCCAGCCCACCTTATTGGATTGTCTTTCTTTGTAAGTTTGAAATTCAAGACTTCCCAAAGTGCAAAGGAATCTATAATTCTGAAATTTGGAGAAACCGCCAATTAAACACCCCTTTAAAGACTAGATTTTCTTTACTGCCATCCCTTCTTGTAGACAATGTGATCATCAGTGGATCGATTTTGCATTGTTTGACTCCAAAAATTACGATGTATACGATGATGGGATATATAAGAAGAAGAAAATCTTTGTCAGTTTTTCCTCCCATGGCTATCGTACCCTCAAGTTAAGAAGCACAAACAGCTTTAAAAAGATACAAACACAATTCCGGCATGCGTTGGACAATTGTTCAAATGTGTGTTATTATTTTGTTATTTTTTTAAAATTAGACATGTTTCGTACATTTGAAGAACATGAATGGGGTAAAATTACCTTTAGACAATGGGGTTTCATGGCCCGATTACTTTCACAGAATTTTAAATAACTCCCATTGATTTTGAGTATTTTTACACTAAGATGATATATTGGCCCCCCCAAAATTTTAAAATTTTGCCTTTTGACATTCTAAAATTCAAGAATTTTTTCCTTAGCTCCAACAAAATTGAAATTTTTTTACTTTAACCTTCCAAAAATTCAAAAATCTTTGTTTTAGTCCCTCAATAAGGTTCAAAAAATTTTATCTTGATCTTCTATAATTTAAGAAATTTTCTCTTAGCCCCTCAAAAAAAAAATTAAATTTTTTTACCTTAGTCTTCCATTGCCCTCCCTCGACAACATTCTTTGTTCCGTCCCTATCCGTGTCCATCACTTACACTATAAAACACATTGCAAGTTTGAAAAAAATAACTTATAATCCAAATGTAAAATAAAAGCAATATGATTTTATATCCAATTTGTTGTTTAAACTACAAAATAAACAGGTTTTTAATTTTATTAGTATTGTTTTTTTTTTTTTCATTACCTTCGAATAAAATATTTCTATATATAACATATAAAAAGTACATAAAATATATAATTTTACTTTCTGACATGTCGTATCTTGTATTTTTTTAAAAAAATTATAAGAATGTTGTCTTGTCCAACAAGTTTTTGGTTGAAAGAACAATGCTTGAATTGTTGCTTAGGCCTAATTAATAAGAACGGAGGGATACCTTTAAATGTGCTTCCGTACTACAATAATTGTTTTTTTCTTTCAAACCGTGGAGATCGGTGTGGAATCAGGTTATGGACATAATTTCTCATACAATTTACTTGGCAAATTATTCAGAAAAATGTGGGGGGTTGAGATGGCCATATAAATTAGTTAAAAATAATTCAGAGAATCCATGGGTCTATGCATCTATCCCATGGATCAATGTGTGTATCTCGTTTTTGGATTTACAAAATTTACAAAAGCTCTATCGGTTCCCTAGTCATGAAAGAAGTAATGAAAGGAAAGCCTGTATAGCTTTTTAGAGCAAAGATCTATTAATGCATTCTAGGCACAAAACAATGTTGTTAAATGCTCGTTAGTTGTGTCAAATCAAACCGAAATGATTTCTTACACAATTCATACCCTTTAGTTTTTATGACAGCAAATTGTTTTTTGATCTCCATTTCAAATTGTTCTGTGGATTTATATTTTATTTCATTTTATCAATTTGAAGTGATTGTAATCCCATTTCTAGAGAAACTCTAGTAAATCACTTTCCTCCGCTTTTCTTTTCTTCATTACACTTTGAAAAAGTGTATTGGATAGAAAAAAAACCGCAAAGAATCTTAATGCCCTAGTCTAATTGAAGACTTTCAATGCTCATGCTATTGAAAGAGCTTTCAGCATGGAGTGAAAACTCATAATGTACTTCCACTAAATGCACGTGGAAATCAAGGTTTCAACATGAGTCTCACGTCCCTCGATCTATTTTATGAGTCAAGAGATCGATTGAATCAAGATGTCATGGGCTTAAAAAATGTTACTGTCATATTATTTTGGTAAGATTTTCTGTACATAATATTTGGAAGAATAGCATTTGGATGTTTTGTTTCAAAATGAATAATTTTCATTCCATCCACCATAATGTATGAATGATGCAGCAAATTAATGTAATAGTAATATTTTTATAATTAAGAGCAATCATGACAAGTGTTTTGTATTTTTATTTTTTAAGCAAGTGATTCGGATTCAATTATTTCATTTGATAACAAATTCCGTATAAATTTTAATGTTACTTTTTGAAAAATTATTAGATGTGAAGACTTTAGTTATGATGGGAAATTACAACAAAAAGCACACGAATATCTAGACAAGTAGGACAAGAACATAGTTATCAAAATAAGAAGCAGAAACGGAAAATGTTAAGAAAAATAAAAGCAGGAAATATGGCCAAAAAAAAGGAAAAAACAGAAAGTGAAAAACGATTGGAAAACTTAAAAAGAGTCTTATTAGGAAACTTTCGCAAAACTCAAAGAAGAATTTTAAGAAAGTTAGTGGAGACCTTTGAAAATTTTAATAAAAACTTATATGAATAAATCATAGATATTTAGTCAGAATTTAAGGAGAAAAATATATAAAAATTAATATTTCAAGTTTTTGAAACATTTCAATTAAGTTTCTTAAGAGTTTTCGTAAGATTGCTTTTTTCGCCTCTTTTGCAGGTCGAAGTGCCTATGGTACCAGTTCATATTTGGTTACCCGAAGCTCATGTAGAGGCACCTACGGCAGGATCCGTCATCTTGGCAGGAATTCTTTTAAAATTAGGAACCTACGGGTTTTTAAGATTTTCAATACCCATGTTTTTAAATATTCTAAGAGTTTGTCAAACATTTTTTTAGAATTTTAAAAACGTTTCTCATGCATTTTTTGAAGACTTTCTCAAAATTTCTAAACAAGTTTTGTACCTAAATTAAAAATAAATTTCTTAAAAAATACATTTACCTTTCAAAAATGAGTTTTTCAGTATGTGCTAAAAACAGGGGTAAAGAAAGAGTCGTCGTTGACTCTTGGTCGAGACAACTCTTGGTGAAGAAGTTATTACATTTTTTTAATTACAACCCATTGGCCAGTGCCCTACTTGACAAATTTTTCTTGATACCGCCAGATGTGACTTGCCTGTGTGACTCACTTGACGCGGCAGTAATCAACAAGGACTATTCAGGAACCAAAAAATAATCACCCCAGTTCCCCGTTTTTAACAGGTTAGTGTGGGTTTGGACCTTCAAAGGAACAAAGCTGACCCTGTGTGCTGGCTCCTCGGGTCTTTGGGCCTGCAACATGGCAGGAGGGGCTTTGGCCCGGGACCTGGGGGCTGGGTTCCCACGTCGAGAACATAGAGTGCGTGTGTTGGGTTTATATCCCTCACCCCACTTTTTCATTTTTAATGGGTTGGTGTCAGTTTGGGCCTTCAAAGGAAACAAAAATATTTGGATTGATTATATTTTATTTTATTATAATTTGAGCAAAAATTATATAATTTTTATGTAATTTAAAAATAAATACATAATTTCTTATAATTTAGATTTAAATATAAAATGAACAGAAACTGATAAAATTAACAGTGATTCTATCATGTGTGGATATTTTGTTATTTTATTTCTTTAAAATAGAACATTAGAAAGATTATTTTATTTTTTTCTGTCAAAATAAAAAGTTGTCTTTCGAAATAGCATTAGTGTTATTTCAACAAATCTGTCACGGTTTCATTTATTTCACAGATAAATCTAAATCTTAAAAAAATTATGTGTTCATTTTTTAACTATAAAAGAATATCTGATTTTCACTCAAACTATAAACGAGTAAAATATAATTATTCAAAATAAATTTTGTTTTTAGGTTGTCAAAGTTGAAACACAAATTTTCACCAATTCAACTAATTATTGTACTTTAAATTAATTTGCCCATATATATTTATAAGTTTAGGAGTGAGAAATATATTAAGATTCAAGAATAAATTTCTATATAAAAAATAAAATCAACTTCTATTCAACTTCAACAAATATGAAAACAAGACAAATTAAGTGTTTCTTATCCAAAAAAATAGATAGAACCTACAACTAATTGAACCTACAAATTAATTGTTTCTTATCCCCCTTTTGGTCTGGGGTTCTTCAGAAACACAACCTCCTCAATCTCAATCTCTGCGGCGGCAAACTGTTTCTATCTTGTTGTCTTCATGCTAACTAATTTTTTTCCATGGCGAGGTCCAGAACGACTCGTATGCTCCACCGCGTGTCTTGTGGTCAGCAAATAGAGAGAAGCCGGTAAAGGAGAACGCCACTCTAGATTTTACCACAGAAGGAGAGTTGATTCTGAAGGATGCAGATGGTAGTGATCCTGTTTGGTCTACCAAAACCTCTGGCCATTCTGTTGCTCGCATGGAGGTACCCGTGGGAGGAAATCTGATGCTTCTAAATGGTAGCAATAGCGTGGTATGGCAGTCGTTTGATCACCCAACCGACACATGGCTCCCGAACCAGAGGATATATAACGGCCAAAGGCTAACAGCTCAGAATTCATCGTCAAATTTCTCTACAGGTATGTACTACTTATCTGTGACCAAATACAGAGTGGGTGCTTTTCTTGATTCAAATCCCCCAAAACAGTATGCTTCTTTATTTCATGCCCACTCGGTTGGGTTTACCAGTTCAGATTTCGGTGACATTGACATGGGCAATGACATTTTCCGCACTGAAACCTATGTACAGTTCACTTTCAACTTATCAACACCTGAATTTCGGTATATTGTCCTGGAACCAAATGGACAATTACTGCTTTATCGGGTGGAAAAATTAATTCATTTTTTTGCGAGGCCCTCTGTAGATATACTGAGCTTTTTTCAAGATGGTTCCACATACCCAACAGTATGTGGCCCTTATGGGGTTTGCTTGGCTGGTGAGCAGGCACTTGTCCAACGGAGCATAATGGAAATTCAAATTACTACTTTAGGCCGTTTGAATGTTGGATGTGCAGAAATCACCCCTTTGTCTTGCAGAGATGGTTCCAAGTCCCATACATTTGTGGAGCTCTCTAATTTTACATACTTCCATTTCGTTCCCATGTTTTCGAATACAAGCTTACAGAAATGTAAAGAAGCATGTTTGAACAATTGTCCTTGCAAAGCTGCTTTCTTTCGGTATGACGAGAATGTCTCATCTGGTAATTGTTCTTTGCAATTAGACGAGATACTCTACTCTTTTCGGAAGGTAAATTTACAATTCTACGGGAATGTCTTATCTGATAATTCCTACGCATTGATCAAGGTTCAGAAAGTGCCAGATCCAAAGCAACCTGCATCTAATTTGGTTCCAGTACTGGTACCATCTCTTTCGGTGGCCTAGTATTTCTTCTTGTTGGAACGTGCTACTCTTATAGAATGCTGAAGAACAGAGATGATGAGGAGGAAGAATGTGATGATCTAGTTACTGAAGCATTGACAAAATTCTCCTTTGAAGAATTGAAATCCAGCACTCAGAATTTCCAGATCAAGCTCGGCCAAGGAGGGTTTGGAAGTGTGTATGAGGGGGTCTTGTGTGACGGAAGTGGAACCAAAGTTGCAGTGAAATGGTTGGACTCAATAGGCCAAAGCAAAAAAGAATTTTTGGCAGAGGTTAATACCATAGGCAAAGTTGACCATTTTAATTTAGTGAGGTTGATTGGGTATTGTGCTGAGAAATCAAATAGACTCTTGGTTTATGATTACATGTGCCATGGGTCTTTGGATCAATGGATCTTCAATCTAGACAAATCAAAAACACTTGGTTGGGAAATTCGGCAGAAAATTATTTATGGCATAGCCAAGGGACTTGAATATCTGCACGGGGAGTGTAATAGGAAAATTATTCACTTCAATATCAAACCTCAAAATATACTTCTTGATGGAGATTTCAACGCCAAGATTTCTAATTTTGGCTTAGCAAAATTGATCGATAGGAATCAGAGCCTAGTGTTGACTGTATTGAGGGGAACTCCAGGATATCTGACTCCTGAGTTATTTGGGGGTTCAAATATCTCAGGTAAAGCTGATGTCTACAGCTTTGGCACTGTTATCTTGGAAACTGTGTGCGGGCCAACGAATTTAGACTCCTCGGAATCTAGGCGTCTAATTAATATTGTGAAAACAAAGGCAGAAGAGGGTCAACTATGTGATCTCATCAATGAATGTAATGAGGATATTTGGTGTCACAAAGAAGAAGCTGTAAAGATGACAAAGTTTGGACTATGGTGTCTTCAAACTCACGATAGAAGGCCTAGTATTTCAATGGTTGTGAAAGTTTTAGAGGGCTAAGCAGATATGGATCAAATCACTGAACATCACTTCTTAACTATGAGCCACATTGATAGTCCCATACTAGTCAATCCAAATATTTCAGTCCCCCCAGAGGCTTCATTTCTCTCAGGACCCAGATGATGTGCAAGTAAATTTACTCTGTGGGTAAACATATTTTTTATTTCTTTTTTTTTTTTGTTCCCTCTGAATGCTCAATCGAATTTAATGTCAGGTTCACCACAAGCATACACAGTTTTAGAATTTCATGTTTTAGCTGAAGTGTACATTTGAATTTTTCAGCATTAGCACCAGGCCAAGTATATAATGATCTTGATGATCATAATGTCCTATATTGGCAGAAGTATTGGCTGCTTGTTGACTTACCCATGACAGGATTCAAAAGCTATTTCAATTCAAACTATAAGCTAGTTTCTCATTTCTCAACTATAGACCACATTGTCCATGCAGTTTAGGCTTTTTAGTTGATTCCATCAATGATCACATTAGAATATCCTTCAATCTGAATGAGTTTGATACAATTATATCCTACTTTCAAGCTATTCATAGACCATGTTGAAGTCTAAATCTTATTGCTTTCCCCAGTTGTATTGCAGTTTATGCATGATGAGCCCATCAAAGTTAAAGCTTCTCGATAGGCCAAATTTGAGGCTTCCAAATGATTGTGTTTTTTATTTTCAACTGCAGCTTCTCGATAGTTTCTAGTTTTTTTTGTTATATTTGTTGTTGGATTATCTTCAATTGTTGCTATACAGGTTGATGTAGAATGAAATGTCTGAAAGCTGATGATGAGAATGGTTGGCGATCGAGGTTCCATTGTTTCTGGTGGTGATTATGATAGTTCTGCTGTAGGGGTGTCTCAAACTTCTGAAATTCCTTTTGGTTCTTGTTCTGTTTTCCTCATTTGTTTGCTACTATAGCAATAGTGGTGAGCTTGACGCTTCTGTGAGCTTCTAGGCTAGTTATGATATTGTATCAGGGGGATGCCACCTTTGTTTTTGTAATACTTCATAATCTGATTTTAAATAAAACATTATTACCAAAAAAAAATAGAATAACTCTGCTTCAATCAAATTGCATTGGAGCTTGCAAAATAAATCATGTCTCTTCTCTTGTGCTGCGTCGAGCCTAGGGCAGTCAATTGGGCCAGCCTGGCCCGGGTTGTGGCCCGCCGAGCTCGGGCTAGGCTTTGCGGGCTCCTGCCATTTTTCGGATTGGGACGGGCCTGGCCAAAATGTGAAAGGGAATGCCCAAGTCCAGACCC